>JAKTXG010000065.1:0-75844 GCA_030561385.1 Suhomyces bribrorum | reverse complement strand
AAGGATCCAATTTCTCCTTGGTCCTCCAATATATCTCAATCATTGCATCAGTTATTGTTCTTGTATATCCTCTCAAATCGGGGGCACATTTCATCACTGCCAAATTGAAAGCTAATTTCGATAACCAGGCAGTTTTAGAATAGCTCTTGTACTTTCTGACTCTAAAACCGACCAGTCAAACCTTCTATTACTACACAATTATAATAGTATCTTGTAAAATAAAGTTAATTAGCTAAACACTGACCCGATTTATGTAATGGGTGACATTGACGTAAATTTGTTACATTAGCCCAATCAGGTCAAGGTGATTACCTTATGATAACTACATGTTGTGATATCACACAATCACGGAATAAGACACGGTAATTCCTCGGACCGAAGTCGTAGTAGCTGGAGATGTAATTTCAGTCTCCAGCCCCTTTGCTTAAAAACTGTAACCTACACCAAAGCAACTCGCAGTTTCACAGCCTATAGTTACAAATGCAATTTCATATTCCTGTGGTGAAATCCAATCAATAAATGCAATGTATCCATCTGTAATGCAGCCTAAGCCCCACTTTTCGTTTAGCGCCAGCTAAACTAATGCACTGTAAGCCCCAAACGACTGCAGGTTGACTCCCCACCGGGTGTTTCAGCGCGGTATCATCAGGTGAGGTCTAATGACCATTATCAAAAAATCATTAGAATGTGTTAAGGTTTAACCGGTAAACGAACGTATCAGAGAGTTTAACTCAAAACAAACCAAAAAAAAAAAAATATGATGCCTGTGAAATATTAATTTTTCCCATCTTTTCAAGACCGGATTTCTATAGCAATTAATACTTCGTGTTGACATGTAATGCAGGTAAATTCTGTATAATCAATACAGAAACCATATATGGCCTTAAGCCAATTGATCCAAAAGATGACAAATTTTGGTTTTAGTAATATCATTGAAAACAAAATGTATCACTAGACCAGTAGTTTCTGTCCAACGAGCAGTTACGTTTGATCCCTACTTTTCAGGCATTTAATTTTATATAATCAACACGTTCTGTCAAGGCTCACGGGCAGGCGTACACTTTGGAATTGTGGTTATGCACCTGAACTACCGAATTTCACCGCCCACTTCTCGTATTCTTGCAATCCCTCAGAAGAAACACTTGGTCTGATATACCTTAAGCTATTCTTGAAATCATCCAAATTAATTGGCCGGATGTTTTCGGTAGATGTCAGTAGCAATGCATCACCCAATGATCTCAATGGTCCCATTGCCGAGTCTTTTGCCAATGCAGTAATGTCGGATCCACTAAAACCTGTGGTTAATTCCATTAATTCATCAAAGTCTGAGTCTGAAAGGGTATTATTTTGATATTGCAACAATTTCTTGATCTGACTCTTTCTTGTTTCTGCTTCAGGCAAGGGAATGTACTGTCTTCTTACGAATCTTCTTCTTGCAGCTTCATCGATTGACCAAGGTAAATTGGTGGCACCTAGAATCAATACTCTTGATACATCGTCTTGCTCTCTTCCAGCAGCTGCGCTTGATAATTCGGACCATTGGACCAAAAATTCATTTTTGATTCTTCTGGAACTTTCCACTTCACCTTCGGTTCTAGATGTTAAAAGGGAATCAATTTCATCAACAAAAACAATAGATGGAGCTAATTTTCGAGCCATAAGAAACAAGGCCTTGACCAATTTTTCTGATTCACCCAAATACTTAGATGTCAATGAAGATGCACTAATTGAGAAGAACGTGGACTTCGATTCGGTAGCTACTGCTCTGGCCAACATGGTTTTACCAGTTCCTGGTGGACCAAACAATAACATACCACGAGTAGGTTCCCGAAGACCACGAAACAAATCAGGACGTAAAAATGGGTACACGACAGCTTCTTTTAGAGAATTTTTGGCACTCTCCAATCCAACAATGTCATCCCAAAACACCTCATCTCCTTTAACTACAATATCGTTCAAAATCTGTTTCGCTGCCACTGGATCCACTCCTTTAATAGTACTGATCAAAAGATTCTCCTCCTCATCGATAGTGAGCTCTTTTGGCTCACCATTGGACTCAGGTGAAGACGATGTTGAGGGCGATGCTTTGGCTGGAGGTGAAGAGTTGTTTCGTGGTGCCCTAGCAGCCTTCGGTGTAGCCCCTGTCTTTGTTGGCGCCTTAACATAATTATAGGAAATATTACTTGATTTCGCTTTGGTGACAACTGCTGATTTAGCCACTGGCTTTGCTGTGGTCTTAACTGCAGCATGGGCTGATGACTTGACAGTGGGTCTTACTTTTGGCTTGGGTTTGGCTGTGCTCTTCATTAATGCATTAATGTTCATGGGCTTGGGCTGATTGTAGACATAACGAGGAGTTGTGGTAGGAAGTGGGTCCGAGGGTGGTGGGGGTGGGGGTGTAGGAGGTGGTGGCCCCTGTGACACGTCGGTGGAACTCTTGGACTTGGTGTTGGAGGTTAATTTTCCTGAAGGAACGGGTAACTTGGGTATATTACCTGTGCTATAATTACTAACCTTGACACGAGGAGGAGGCGGAGGCGGAGGGCCCTTCTTAATGGCCAAATCTTGTATTGGAGGATCATCATGGTCATTTGAAAAATAATCTAATAAAACATCATCATGTTCGTAAGGTTCAGGGACACTCTTGATGGTAGGAGGAGCTTCATCCAAATCTATGAGATTAGGAGAGCTGTTCTCAGTAGATAATGCAGAAATACCAGAGGAAGTTCTGGACCCATTGACTTTTTCCCAATTGTCGCCAAAATCAAAACCATCTTGATCAAAATCTTCAAAAACACTTTCAGACGATCTTTCCGGTTTGACAACTGATTTTTTAACAGCCAGTGGTTTTTGCCATGACAAGTTGGCGGCTTTAGATGCTTGATTACTGTCGGTCTTGGATAGTTTGTTTGCTGGAGTAGGTCTCAAGGACTTGAGCATGGATCTGGGGTTGTTGGTGGAATTCAAAGATTGTCTCTGAGAGCTACTACGAAGGGAAGGTACCGACATAGAAGAAGTTGTAGATTTCGGTTGAAGAATTGTCGGTTGAACCAATTTTGGAGTGGTCTGACGTTTACGATTAGTCTCGTCCACTATCATCTGAACTCGAATCAAATGACGAATATTTTCATCTCTTATAGCCTTCAATTCCAGTAGAATCGATAGTTCGTTGTTATCGAATTTGTAAATTTGCTTTTCAAACACTTCGATCTTAAATAAAAGGGATGTATGAAGACTTTTCCAACCTTTTAAAGCATCTTCGATTCTGGACTGCTCTTCTAGGTTGATATACTTGATGGAAAGATTGCAGCAATCATCGTATGTCTGTTGAAGCTCCTCAAGAGGTGACAACTGAGGCGGTTTCTTTCGCAGGAAGATTTTGGACATATTTCGGGTCCGATGGAAACCGGTTAATTAGTGACAAACACACTCTGATTTCTCAGCTGAAAATCACCAGGCTAAAACTTAAATCACGCAGAATGCCTGGACTTATCTAGAACCAATTATCTATTAGAATTGTCAGGGTCTAGCTCAAGATGGAGCAGGGAACAATGTGAAAATCGACGTCGATGGGGTCAAACAAAGTAGTAAGTGAGTGAATTGAAACGGTGTGTCACGTGAGCGGGTGTGGGGCCACTGATTCTAATGTAAAATAGCTGGCAAAAGTGTCAATAGTTTCGACTAGATTGCTGGACTGGAACAGATTAAATCATTGGGGTCAAGCGACAATTATGGGCGTGTGTATAGTGTGTTGCGGTCACGTGACACGTCCTCCATGTATTGCCATACTGGACTCGAGGCTGATTACGTTCTTCGGGGTCATTACTGGGAGTATCTATTTATATCGCAAGCGGCATGGCCAAAGAATAGTAAGCGGAAATGGAAATGTACTCGAAGGTGAAAAGGGATGGCGATTGGGGCCACTCTGGCTCAAAATCGTAGTTTCCAGTATACAGAACCATCAAGGATCCTCATGGTACATTTGTGGTTGGTTTGCCGAAATACAGTCGATTGGCGTGTTGGTCTGGGTGGTGCCGTACCATCACAACTTTTCGTTTGTCGTTATCACTCCAGGATCGATCGTCCCATCGAAAGGATGTGTTGGTCATGATACACTAAGCCAATCAGCCGCAGCCAGCTTTGTTCCTGCATTAAGTGATGACTTCTTGATATGGTATTCTGACAGAACCACACCACCCCGGGGCTCAAGTTCACATTGCCAAGGAGCTGGCTGGTTGACTTTTGTTTTCATAGACAAGCTGGGCACAATCTGCTTTTGGCAGTCCCAAAAAAATTGAGTACAAATATTTCATATGTTTCATATCCTACACCCTTAATTTTTTCTACACCAAACTTCCCAATCGTTCACGGATTTCTCGGTAGTTTGTTTTTGTAGTGACATAACGGGATACCCTCAAGTTTCCAACCTCAAGAATATTCTTAGTAGCCACATTGATCTGTCCGTACAATCAACACCCAGCCCACAACACTTCTGCATCCGACTTGAAACTGACCCACTCCAAAACCTCCCTAACTTAATAGGCAAAGTCAAGTTGTGAATGTAAACGCAACAACCCAAATACAGCCGCATTCCTAGCTAGTGCCAAATTTCCGGAGGCAACTTTCTGGGGTTCAAAATTTGCGGATCTGGCTGCTACTTATACTATAGCGCAACTTTCCGGGTAACCTTAGGGCTGGGGTGGGTGCACGTGAGTATATGTTTGGTGATGTAGACACCCAAGCAACTATACCATACAACCACTGCTGCAAATGGGTTTATCGGAATTGTTGGTGCCGGTGGCAACATTTGTGGTGACCATTTTTGAGTTTGCCTTGCGCCATCTCATCAATTTGATATCTTGGGCTGCCCAAACATACCCAAATGTCACTCAAATCGTCATACTGGTGATCTTTGTATATCTTACCTATAAGTTTATCAAAAAGCTCATAAAGGCATGGTTGAATTTGGCGATTGCCATTATCAAAACTTTGCTTTTCTTTTCCGTCGTATTAACGATCGCGGTAGTGTACATTCGAGGGTTCTCCAGACTTGTCAACCAAGACTTGCCATATATAAGAAGCATATGGGAAGCCTCCTCCAAAACTACACCCATAAGAAATGCGGGGGCTGGTTCCTGGATAATGGACTCAATTTTCAACAACAGACAACTCAACCATTATTTTGCAAAGGTTAAAGAACCCTTGAATGAGGCAGGATCTCAAGCTTCTTCGCAAGACTTCGAGTTCATGGACTTTGATCCTTCAGAATACTTGCAGTATGCACAACAGCATTTTACAGACATAGAAGGAAGCTTGTTGGAAGAGGTGGCAGCGTTTTTGAACGGTCACTGAACCAAAAGATTTCTTTAAAAATGAAGAATGTATTGATCTACATGTGATTTACTTGACGTCAGTAATCTTTGCTATAAAATGGTCTCAACCCTGAAAATGAGCTAGCCATGGATTCTGTAAAAATATTGGAACTAATAGGGAAGCATCAATATTTTTGAAGAACTATTGGTGTAGAGCATTTTGTAGTGAACTATGATGTCAGACTTTCACTTCATCGAAACAGATCCAGAAAAGAGTAAATAGGGTATTTAGATGCAAATATTCAAAATAATATTTTCCGAGAAATTGATTCACCTGTATATACTTTATGGGGGTTTTAAAGCCAGTAGAGCTGTTTGAATACAACAGAAAGTGCAAGCATGCTATATTTTTCCTGCAAGGACATAAATGAATAGCTCGTACCCTTAAACTTTCTCTACATTTGATTGCTGCAAAATTTATAACTCTTTATTAAACCTTCCCAATATATAATAATTAGCCAACATCTGACTCTTACCATAGACTTATTGTACTGCTCTATTCTTCAAGCTTGTTTTTCGACATCTTTTGGCTCAGGAATCTCATCAATACACTGAAGTCCATTATCCTTGACAAACAAGTTGGAAATTAGACAGCCCCCAATCAATGGAATGGTCAAGATGAAAAAGTTTTTGATGGCTTTCATGTACATACTTTTGATTAATTCCAATTGAGGACCAGATAGTCCCGAAGGATCAATTCTTGTGTAAATATGAGTTTTCATATAATTTAAAAATGTTTGACTTAATATAGAGTCAGGACCTTGGTCATTGATTTCTTTCAAGAGACTGTTGGAAACAATCAAAGATGCAATAGCCACACCAACAGCACCACCGAAGGATCTTAGCACATTTCTAGTTCCGATTACCACTGCTCTTTCTGATTTTTTGGCTTGGGCTTGAGCTGCCACCATTGTTGGTTGAAATGTCCAGCCGACACCCCAACCCATAATCAATAAAATAACCACAATCACACCATAGTTTGTAGTTTTATTAAAGATCATCAAGAGCCCACATGCTAGGGTCCAGATGGAATAGCCACCAACAATAATATTTTTGTAATGGCCAGTACGTGAAAGAATTTGACCTGCGATAATTGACATAACCGACATTGGTAAAACAAGGGGAAGAATGAATACCGAGGAGTGGATGGCGTCCAATTGACGGACTATCTGAAGATAATATGGGAGGTAATATAAAAATGAATAATATGCCATACCATAAAAGAAATTGGAGAGAAGAATAATCGATAACGATGGCCGACTAAATAGTCCTAGTGGGATCATTGGTAAATTTGGGACCTTCCATTCAATTAACAAAAATCCAATCATACAAGATCCACCAACCACAAACATGGCAATAACAATCACACTATTCCAAGAATAAGTAGAACCTCCTCCACTTATAGGTATTAGCAAAAGTGTCAAACTAGCAGTTGAGAAAAGAAGTCCTAAGTAATCAATTTTTTTGAACTTTTCCTTTCTACTAAGCACGCTGCTAAGTTTTTGAGAATTGGATTTATCATCAATCAAGTACCAAATAGTGATAATAACTAGAACAATAAGTGGCGGCATCATGTGGTAAAAATTACGCCAACTATTATGTTCAACAAAACCAGCCATGATGAAAGGGCCCAAGGCATTTCCAAGACCAACTTGGGCACCAAGAATTCCCTGATATTTACCTCTTTGTTTCAAGGTAACAATATCACTAAGCATCACCATAGTGAGCGATTGAGTGCCACCAGCACCTATACCAGCAAATGCTCTAAACACATAAAATTGAGGCCCAGTCTTTGCAAACCCACAGGCTAAATCAGCAATGGCCAAAATCCCTAATGATGAAAGAAGAATGTTTTTGCGGCCAAAAATATCCGATAATCTTCCAAAGAGAACTTGACATACACAATTGGCCAATAAAGAAGCGGTACCGGCCCAATTGATACTATTTTCGGCGTGCAAATCTCTAGCTATTCTAGGCAATGCAATGGTGAGACCAGTCAGGTCACAGAATGAAATGAAAAGTCCTAAAGAAAGACCCGCAAGAGCAATCAATAAACTCTTCAATGGGAGAATGTTAAGGTGAGCATCACCTAAGCGATCAGCAAGCTGCTGTTTTTCTGTGGGCGATACCACAGGAGTAATACTTCCATCATCGTGACTTGGGTGTTCCTCATCACTGGTAGCATCACGGTGGTGGGTCAGTTCATCATGTTCACTTTGAAAGGATCCTGGCGTACCGTCGTGTGACAATAAATCCATACCCTTAGGCTTTATATTTGCAACCATATGCAGCATTGATTTAATTTGCAGCTACTCACTAATCGACTGCGTGGTTCTAAACAGAATGCATTATCACAAAACCTTGGCAATGCATCAGGGCATTGATTCCTTATATATCTAAAATAAAAAAAAGAATTATGCGTGCATACTGATGTCTCGGAGTTTTCATGCACAGAGGTTATCATATCATTCCGTAGCTTAAAAGACTGATTTTGAGGTCTAAGAAAAGCCTGTTTAGAGACTTTGTTGATAACACTCTATCCCCTATGTTCGATGCTAGTGTATCGTTTTCACCCACTTTCTAATCGACCAAGTATCTCTGATTTCAACGGTTTTATGGTTTATTCCGCACAACTAAAAAGAAATTATGCTGGTGTAAATCCCGGATAATGTGCGGCCCGATTACTAACGAGGGGGGTAGGGGGGGAGAATTTCCCCACTTATTTACCGCAAATTAATACGTCAAATATTTCGGAGCCGATGTTCGGCTTGATCTAGATTTTCCCCCGCATTTTCCTATATCCAACTGGTACTAGCAATATTGTATGCATCTAGGTGTTGCATCACGCATTCTCCTCGCCATCGTGAGTTCTACCATGAAGTGCCAAAACTGTTGGGACTATTAAGAAAATGTTGTAAATGGCCAATTCTAGAATTTTGGATAATTTTACAAATTTTTTTTATAATTATAATTATTCACCATTCAGTCCTACAAGAACTGCCAAACGTGTACAGGGCCAATAAATCTTGTTTCTCTCCATCGTTTGCAATGCCATTTGAATATACCCAACAATTAAAGCACTATAACCTTCACCTTTTTTGCTTCCAGCTCAGATAATAAATGGCTGTAAATTTTGGCCAGACTTCGGCTCTAGCGTTGCAACCAAATCAGCTCCAGTGAATCTATTACGGACTTGGTAATACATATTGCACTCAACATAATAGGCTCGATTGCTAATTTAGAGTGAATATGACATATTATTAGAGTTATCGAGAAACTGCCAGATAGCTTCCCACACCATCAGAAGACTTCGTGGCCAAGTTGGCTAAGGCGTAAGACTGTTAATCTTAAGATCGTGAGTTCGACCCTCACCGAGGTCGTCTAACCATCTAATTTCAAGACTTCGTGGCCAAGTTGGCTAAGGCGTAAGACTGTTAATCTTAAGATCGTGAGTTCGACCCTCACCGAGGTCGGTAGATTGAAGTTGATGGTATTTTTTTTTAGTTCCTCTATATATAATAAGGTATAGATATGACATGAGCCAGCTATTTCAATTTTTTTGGGGCTTTGTCTTGATAATTTAGTCTTAAACTATCAGGTTCTTCAATGACAAAAGAACAATTGAGCTGGTGAACTAGCTGTTGTGAATTTTTGGGTAGTGAAATTCAAGTCGAGTTGATGAATTGGGTGAACTGAGCCCGTTCTTTTGGCCCGTTCTTTTGGCCCGTTCTTTTGGCCCGTTCTTTTGGCCCGTTCTTTGACAGGAAACCACTCAAAGTCATAATCAGCACCAAAAAAATCAACCTTGGTTCCTGAAAGTGGACTGTCAGATGATACGGTCCACGGTGCATTCTTTTTGGCTCTATTGTGCCTGTTATTACATTAAAATTAACGTCCATGTCTACAATTATTTTTGACCCATCACATATTATGCAGATAGTTTGTATATTGATTCATATGAAGGTGAAAAATTCCAAGTCCACCGCTATTGGTGATCCAGTCAGAGAGTTGTCTACACTAATAGTCGGTTAGACGTTTACTTCTTTCCACTCTTCTTGATACCACCTCCAATCAATGGACCACCTTTTTTGGCCTTTTCAGCCATGGCCTTCTTGGCAGCAGCATCGGCCTTTTGCTTGGCCTTGAAAGCAGCATCGTCTTCGTCTTCTTCAGCAACCTTCTTCTTTGGGGCCTTCAAAGGCTTGGCCTTTCCTCCTTGACGTCCAGACATTTCTTTTCTTTATCGAATGTTAGATATCAATCAATCTACAAATGATGAGCACAAGGTAAAATGAAACCCAATTTTTTCGGCTCTAACCTGCAATTTTTCCCTAACACCCGCAAACCAGTGGTTTACATGTTATACCCTATCACCAGGTCACCTTCCACTACTACAGTTAACCTCAACTTCAACTTGACCAATCATCATGGCAATTTTGACTACTCCTGACAAGGAGAAGATCAAGCGTGCGGTGCCAAAAGCAAACAACAAAATCATTGATGCCACCGTTGCCCGTCTTTATATAGCATATCCGGATCCCACTCAATGGACCTACACTGGTTTGGTAGGCGCCATCACTTTAGTGGACGATCTAGTGGGTCATACCTTTTTCCTTAAGCTTGTGGATATCTTGGGACACCGTGGAGTGTTGTGGGACCAAGAATTGTATGTCAATTTCGAGTATAACCAAGATCGGAAGTTTTTCCATACGTTCGAAATCGAAGAATGCTTGGTGGGATTATTGTTTGAAGATACCAATGATGCCGTCCACTTCCACAAGAGAGTCACCACTCGTCAAAAGCATGGGTCTAAACAGACCATTACCAATAAGAATGCCATTGCATTGAAGGACAAAGCCGGCCCTTCGGGTCCTTCGATGCCTGGTCCAAGAGGTGAATACACCGATGTTAATACTTCACAAAGATCTAGAAGGTCCAAGGGAGTGTTGTATTATGACGACGTGCCACCCCCAGAATGGAGGTCGCTTTATTCGGAATTGGAAGCCGCTGGAATCACCGAGGATATGATTGCTGATAATAGAGAATTCATCAAGGACTATATTGCAAAACAGGGGGGACCTTTGGTGGGGTTGGAGCCTCCAATCCCTAGAAAACTCCAGAAAAAACATCAAGAGTCTATCACCCCTTCCAGAATATCGTCCACCTCTTCTCAAAAGACCAAGAAGGCGCCTCCCCCACCCCCTCCACCTGGAGCTCCTGCTGGTGGTCCATCTCCAACTCCTCCACCTCCTCCGCCAGCTGATACCTACGAAGACCATTACAGTGATGATGATGGTGATGCTGATAGTGACAATGAAGAACCTGCTTCTTCTTCACCTGTTCCTGCTGTAGCACCAGCTTCAGAACCAGCAAAGCCCAGATTTAGACTTCCGCCTGCAAATGCAGTGGCCCCTCCCGTACACGGTGGTGCTTCTTTACCTCCCCCCAACCAACAGCAGAGCCTTCCACCTGCGCCACCCTCTAACCAGCAACAGGGTCCTCCACCTTTACCACCTCAAAATACTCGGCCTTTACCAGGGGTTCCTGGCCAAGTCCAAGGTCCAGGTCCAGGTCCAGGTCCAGGTCCAGGTCCAACTGCCGGTTCAGTCCATAAAGTCCCACCTCCTTTCGTACAAAATAGAGCGGTTCCACCTCCTCCCGCGAGGGCCAATGGTCCACTTCCACCACCTAGAGCAGTATCAGGATCGGGACCTCCACCTCCACCCCAAAGAACTGGTGCACCACCCCCACCACCCCCACCAAGAGCTACAAGGGGAACAGGAGGTCAGGCACCACCCCCACCACCTCCTCCAAGAGCAGCAACTAGAAACCCTACTGGTGGACCACCCCAGAATAATTATGTTCCTCAACCACCTCCACCACCTCCAGTAGCTTCAAGACCACCTATGCCTGTTCCAGGCCAATTTTCACCGCCACCACCATCACCCGCACAACCTCAGCAACCACTTCAAAATTTCCAACCTCCTCCACAGCCTGGTTCAAATGGACCCCCTCCACCACCGCCACCACCACCAAACATGGGCTCTGGGGGACCCCCTCCTCCTCCTCCTCCCATGCCGAATATGGGCTCTGGAGGCCCCCCTCCTCCTCCTCCTCCGCCACCAGACATGTCAGGGCCAGCTAGCCCTCCTCCATCAACGGGTGACCAATCAAGAGATGCACTTTTGGCATCCATTAGAGGTGCAGGTATAGGTGCCCTTAAGAAAACAGACAAGTCACAATTGGAAAAACCAAGTGTTCTATTACAAGAAGCGAAAGGCGAGTCACCCGCTCCATCTGCTGCACCCACCGGTGCACCAGCTACCATGGCCGATGCTTTGGCCCAGGCATTGAACAAGAGAAAAGGTAAAGTCGCTCAAAGTGATGATGAAGATGATGAAGACTGGTGAGGTTGATGCTTAAAAATACTTTGAACTCGGCTGAAATATGACGAAAAAATTAGAGTAAATTCATTCAAATTGCCCCATTTCGAAGACCATTTATGCCATTATTCGTCGAAAAATATTTGCCAATTCATATATTCACTAATAATTGATAGAAGGCCTTATGGACTATAGACCCAGAGGCTATCATGAGTATATAATGTGATGTAGATTAGTTGTCAATTTTGCACCCAATATATGAGTCACGTGATCGAGCATCGCTTGAAAATTCGAATTCTACACTTATAAACTACAACAAGCTAGTATGTCCAAAACCAGGGAAGATGTCAAGGGTCTTTTGGACTCCTACAAAGAAGCGCTTCAGTTCTGGATTAAGGGAATCAACGACCCGCAAAATGTGTCGAAAATTGGGGCATCAAGCGTGAAAAACCCCTTGGAAGAGTTGAAGAAATTGGCCAAATTGATCCGAGCCCAAACCACCAAAGTGGGGATCATTTTCAAGCCTCAAAACTTGGCAAAAGACGCCAGTCCTGCATTCACCACTGCAGCCAAATTGTCTGAAACCACAGTTCTTCTTGTGTCTGTGATTGCCCAGTTAAACCCCGAAGAAACTTCGCATCTATTCTATGATCAATTAATGGTACAAATAAAGCAATTGTTAGTGGCCAACATCGGTCTAGCGGAGGAATTAATGGTGATACTAGATGATGTCGAGGAGTTAGCCAAAGAGGAAGAAAAAAACAATGACCAAGTTAATGGGAGACTAGTTGCTGTGGGAAAAATATGGACCAATTGTGATAATTTATATGGGTTGGTGGAAGTAGGAAAACTAGGGGTTTTAACTGAGAAAGTTAAGGAAAATATACTGTTGATCGAAGATGGATTTGAAGACTTCGAACAATGGTGTGAAAACCCCGAAGAAATCGACGATGATCCTTTCGGATTGGAAAGTGATCTTGAATCCGACGAAGAAAATGATGATGGTGCCAATCCTCCTACAGAAACAGATGAAGAATCAAGAGAAAAATTGATAAAATATGGTAAAGAATGGCTCAAGAATATCGAGTTGATCAAGCTCTTGTTGGCATCTTTCAAGAAATCATTACCTATTGTGACTACAGGGACCCAGATCGATTTGGTATACAATAAACAGCAAAACATCGTGAAATATACCGATAAATTTATTGTCGATTTAATGTTAAATGGAACTGTTGATGAGGAAGTGGAGAATATCGCAAAGGATCTCAAGAAGGAAGTGGTAAGTTTGGCCAAAGTTGCTGAGGAAATTCACACCAAAAATGACAAAAAGAGGAAGTGGTACGAGACTTGGAGGAGCAAGTTTGACACTTAAATTGAAGTCATTGTTGAAGAAAACCCTCCTAAAGTCATGGTCTGACCACTCCATTGTTTGCCAATGAATAAATATGGCAAGAATCCACAAGGTAATGTCAGACACAGGCCAAGTGAGAATAGATCACATCACAACCGCACTAATTGGAATCAGCATATGGAAGGGTCCGTATGAATAGATGATAAGTAGCCATGGAGATCAAGTCCACTAACTTGATGCGTTTAGACAACACAGGTCCATACAAATTCTTTGATATATTAAAAATGTAGCACTCCACCTTCCTACAACCCCAAGTACTTGGCATGGTGCTTGGCGTGTTCTTCAACGTATGAACTGATGAAGAAATAGGAATGGTCACCCTTCTCCACTCTCAAGTCGATTTTGCCCTTATACCCAGCGTCTTTAGCAGCAGCCACGAAATTTTCGGGATGAAGCTGATCGTCTTTGGTATAGAACGAATCATCAGAGCCTTGGTGGATCAAAATACCCGGTTGGTTCTCATGAGAGTATTGCTTGATTAAATAAGTGGGGTCGTACTGGTTCCAAGAGTCTTTGTCCAGGCCCAAATAGGCGCCAAACGCCTTTTCCCCCCAGGGACTGTTCACAGGGTTGGCAATTGGGGCGAATGCAGATACCGACTTGTAGCTGTCTGGGTTACGCAAGAACCCAGTCAAGGCGCCGTAACCGCCCATGGAATGGCCGGTGATGGACTTGTTGTCAAAGTCAAGATTAGGGAACTGGTGGGCCAATTGCTTAGGTAACTCTTCGTGCACATAGGTGTACATGTTATAGTTGTGATTCCATGGTTCCTGGGTAGCATCAACATAAAAGCCAGCACCAGTTCCGAAGTCATACGAGTCATCTTCGCCAGCGATCCCGGCTCCTCTAGGGGAGGTATCCGGGAACACCACAGCAAATCCATACTTGGCGGCAAAGTATTGAAGAAAAGACTTTTCAGTGGCGTTATTAGGAGTACAGGTCAACCCTGACAAGTAAATCAAGACAGGGACCTTGTGAGATTTGGCTGCAGGTGGCACGTAGACATTGACATCCATGGAAGTGTGGGTGGACGAGGATTCATGACTCAATTTATAGAGCACACCCTGGAATTGGGAGATTTCTGCGACAACAGTGACCATGATCAAAAAATAAGGAAATGTAGATGAGCAAGTCAAACAGGAAAATAAAGAGACCAAGTGGAGCAGCCAACCGGTTTTTATATATCAAGGATGGATTGAGTGCGGAACATTTAACCTAATTAGTTAATCAAATGAGAGAGCCAGGTAATACAAAGTGCGACTACTATATGAAGCTGATCAATATCCGTGCCAACATATGGGCATATCTATAAGCATTGTTTTACACATCATATTTACAAACTAGATTTACCTCTTGGTTCATATGGTAAGAACAACGTCAAGACACCTGAGAATAGAAACAAGGCTCCAGAAACAAAAATGGGGGCCGAGGTAGTAAGATCGGCAAAGATAGCAATGATGGGAGCGAAGACCCCAAAAACTCTGTTAAAGGAGGAGGCAAGACCCACCCCAGTTCCTCTAATTCTAGCAAAGAAAATCTCGGGGGTATAAGCATAAAGGACTCCGTACATGATGTTAGAAACAAATGAAAAAGCACAGTTCCATCCAAGATAAGCATTGGGGTTTTTGGCCGTGGTGGATGCAAAAAGGAACACTCCTGTCAAGATCAAGGATCCGAATAAAGTACCCTTTCTACCAATCCGCAATTCAACTAGCACTCCTGCAAGTAAGGCCCCAGGAACTCCAATAGCAGATACAATAAGCGAATTCCGGTAGGTTTCTCTGACACTCAATGGTTTATTGGCATTACCATTACTTTTGTTTTCAAGATAATATGGTAAAAACGCATTGTACAATGGAAATGCAAGTCCGATCAATCCCCACATGAAAATGATCAAAGAGGAAGAAATCGCAAGCCTTTTGGTAGCAAAACATTCCCGAATATGAGAAGCATTGAATTTCTTGATTTTTTCTTGAAGAAGGTGATTTCTGCCCAAGAACGATTGTGGCGATTTGAGTGCTTCTACATCCCTACCATATATTTCTTCCACTCTCTTCAAATCGTCAATAGTGATGGGAGGTGGCTTCCTATTGATTGCTGCGATTTTGTTGAGCGATTCAATGGCTCTTTCGTCGTCTCCACGGCCCAAATAGAACTTGGGCGATTCAAACACTCTGAAGGCAAATCTGGCGATGAACATAAGTAGGGTAATGCCTCCCATAGCGTATAAAAAGTATCTCCAACCCTTATTATCAGCACCGTAGCAGAATTTGCGGGAGTCATCACATGAGAAATTACTAATAAGAGCCCAAGATAATAAATTGGCAAGAATTTGTCCAAGAGCCCACCATGCGGACATCACCGTAAGGATCCATTGTTGGTTTGTAGGTAAAGCTTCCAAGAAAATGGCAGAGTCAACAGGTAAGTTTCCACCTACTCCAAAACTCCATAATGCACAGAACAAACCAATAACAGCAAAATTGGGAGATGCCCCGGCAGCAACCCCAAATATACCAGTGATTAAAAATGTGAAATTAAAGGCCCATTTTCTACCAATAATATCGGACGATAACGACCAGAAGGCAGCACCGGCCAACAACCCCAAGTTTTGGGCTAACGTAAGATATGGAGCCCGATGGGCAGGCAGTTGAACCCCATTAACTTCGTTTAATCTGGCCAATACCAACGAAGTCACGATGGGCCATGCATTATCTGACAACCAGCCAAACCCTGCCACAAACAAAAGACCCCACTGGTAACGGCCAAAGCCTATCTGGTCAATCGCCAGCGATAACACCTTGGACTTAGCCAAGTAGATAGGATCGCCATCTTCACTACCATATAAATCAGAGGCATCACTCTCACTACCTAAACCTGATTTGATCGATTCCCTCACTTCAAGGGGAGCATCTTCCCCAGCTAATGCTTTTGGTGTGTCAGTCATTGCGGTTATACAACAAGTTTCATCTGTTAGCCAGAACAAGAGTTTAAGTAACTTGTGGTGCCCAGTGTTAAGGTTGGTGCAGGATATCTGTGGCTCGATTGCAAATCCTCATAGATAATAGAAAAATTAAAACGGCACGGCGTATACAAAAATGGACTGTTGATTACGAACTGAAGTTTGCTAAGTGGGGTACAAACGAGTCAATCTAGCAATCATAAATAGTGTCATTTCGCGGGAAAACGGAGGGCTTGGTTAGGGGCGAGACCAAGCCTTGAGATCGATCTGGCGATCTTCTAGAATCCCCTTTACTATTGTAGTAATTATATGGTAAGTAGCTCATGTAATTGTGGTACACCCTGTTTTTTGACTACTGCACGTCATTGCGTCACCTGGAATTGATTGCAACTAATTTATTTATAGAATGTCACCTCAAAATGCCGAAATGCCCCACACGAACGAGGAATGTGTTCGAGTCCGCCTTTCGAAAAATCTAGGTTATGAGTTTTATATTAGTGAAATTTCCTCGCTTTCGCCTATACAATATGACTTGGATCTATATTGATGGAGTCATTTAGTCGAATTGACTCGCATTTAGTCCTATACCCTCGTATACTTTCCAGGTGGATCTAACTATGGGGATATAATTGGTATAAATTCTACAGAAGAAAAGTAATGCTGGTTATGTAATGCGTTTGATATCTATTTGTCCGATAAATTATCAGTTTAGATGGTAATGCTATAAGGCTAGTTGCTTAAGAACAAAAAGACACTATGTTATGTTAGTGGGCCTGAACGGCCTAATTGATTTTGCTGAATTCAAAAGTGTCACCGCCTCTTGTAATTTTCAACTCATATTCTTCCACCTGCCAATGCTTAAACCAACTACGCACTGCTCTCATACCTTCTCTGTGGGCCTTACCACCACCACCCAATTTGGCTTGTTCCTTGGTCTCCCACCAGCATGTGGCCAAGTTTTGGCCATGCACATCATCGGGAGTACCGAACCAGTACTTAAGTAATCCACCTGACTCGTTGGCCTCCTGGTGTGAATCCTTGTCTACTTTGGCAAGAAATTGTCTTTTTTCAGCCGAAGCTTGAACTTCATGCTTAAGAATCAGACGGAATGCAATAATGTAAATGTTGACCGGTTCCATTTCGAATTGGAGTTGTTGCGAATATGACTTGGCTAGACCAACAATTTCTTCGATATTGAAAGTTTCATCGTACTTGTCAAAAGCATATTGCCCATCCCGAGGCTCAAGCGATTGTAATGCTAAAGCTAATACCCTATTAGAATCTGGGAGTCTTTTGAGGTTTAACCAATGCGATTTTTCATGATATGGAGACGACCGGATCTCATCTACATCTCGAACGTCGAGTCGAATAGATGCTCGGTGGACAGGAGTTAAAAGATCGAAGTCATCTTGAATTTTGGCGGTTTTAGTTTCGCTCATACTTGATAATTTCCAAAAAAAAACAAAATGAAGATTTATTTGGCCAATTTTCAAGCAGAAAAGTAGTATCGAGGGTTAGGTGTTATTACAGCGGGAGAATCATCATATATGCTTGAGGACGCCATGGTTCCACAATTTTTGCAGATGGGATTATCGGAGTTGTAACTGTGGATTTCTATACCCAGTTGGGAAGTCGCGCTGTCAAGATGCATCACGTCAAATATCTTGGAAATGAGCCAATGTGGTGATAAGCTTACCAACGTAGCTGAAGAGGTGAAGTCTGCACGTAGCCTAATCTTCCGGAAATAGCGCCATATTTTTTACGTGTTACATACCAGTTGATTTTTTTTATAAAATGGTACATCAAAAAAGCGACACCAGGTCGAGCCAGGAGATGCAATGTTAGGATGCCAGGAAATTTGGTCAAAGGTAACCGATGCTGTGGTTTGACTAGTAACATTTCAACCTTTCTAATTATCGAAAGTTTGTTCTTTTTGCAGAACGATCTTCGCTCTTGAATTAACAATTGAGGTGCTACAATGCCGAGATAAATTCCACTGGTTCCGCGACTTAGCGACTTCATTATGAGATGAAAAAAAGAAATAGAAACATCTATCACGGGGATGCCAGAAAAGTAGTTAAATTTTTGATAAGGGCCCACTTCAGGTTTGGTATCTTCGATTTCCACAATTTTTGACTACGTCGGCCAATATTCTAATTTGAGTTAGATTAAATCGCAAAATTACACGCCGTAAACAGGAAACCAATGCCCTTACTCCAGAATCTATACATACATATACTTAACAGACTACTGGTGAAGCCCAATGGATCTGTACCCAGAAGTGTCACGTGGACAATGCAAAGACGGCTATATAATCGCATTTTTTTATTTGTCAAGAAAAATCCGATATAGTGTAATGGCTAGCACGGTTCGCTCTCACCGAGCAGATCCGGGTTCGATTCCCGGTATCGGAGTTTATTTTTTCAGTTTTTGAAAACTGCCCCACATATTTAAAAGAGCCCCACACCAAACGTTTCTTAGTGGCATCCAGCCTTTACTTGAATGTAACCGACCTGCTTGCCAACGATAGCAATAAATCATCGAAGGTTAGTCAAAAGACCAAAGTCACATGACTGCACTGGTTATAAGGTGGAGAAAATCGGTGGTTCCAAATCAGATCCATAAGCTATTCGAGTACACCCAAATCAGGCATTTGCAACGGTCCATCATGAGTTCAGAGGAGCCGAAGTTAGACAACATCCGGAACTTTATCGAGAGAAATTACCAGGGCAAAGACCACTCGATTTGGTCGCGATTACCCAAAACTAGAAGAGCCGCTGTCTGTGTGTTGCTCTTTTTAGGTAGTATGGGAGAATTGAGAGTGATTTTAACCAAAAGATCTACCAAATTGAGGAGTTTCCCAGGCCATATTTCGTTACCAGGAGGCAAGGCTGATTTTCAGGAAGAATCAGAGTGGAAGGTGGCCAGAAGAGAGATGTGGGAAGAGATTGGAATTGATGAAACTAATGAAGATTTAAAGCGAAAGTATGGGTTTGAGATCGAGCATCTTAACATAATGCCCAGTTATCTTCTGAGAACATTTTCGGCGGTCCGTCCATGTATCGGATTCATGAAAAGCACCACTGGTGGGATGATTTCTCAAGATCTTCGAATTATTTTAAACCCTGGGGAAAGTTCCAGTATATTTTCATGTCCACTTCGAGACTTTTTATATCCAGCCAACGATGCTCCTGGGATAGAAAGCCTCGAGAGAAATTCCAACAAACTCAAATGGGGAGGAATTCCCTGGAATCTCCGGTCGTATCTCTTTTCGCAAAAGAATATCAATGAAGTTTCATGGTTACGTGATATACAAGACTTATCAGCATCGGAAGATGAAAATGAAGAAGGGCGGTCTTCTTCCCCGAACCCCAACCTTCAACAATGGGGAAATCTTGGCTCCAGACGTGATGAAGAAACCAATGAAAAAATCTACGACGTTTGGGGATTAACTGCCAATATTCTTCATGATATTGCCGAAATCACTTACAGCTCCCATACCGATAGACATTTGGGAGAGGAGGAGTTGATCTACAGTCTTTGGCACCACGGCCACCAAATGCAATCCAAAACCCGGTCAGAAGCAGAATCCAAGATCATCAGTTCTAGTTTCACCGAAAAATTTGGCTTTAATGATGTGTTACCCAGAGCCGAGTTTCTTCGCATCAAGTCGTTATATAAAGACTAATCGCAACATATAAAAAAATATTATACACTACATATCATCACAATTATTCACTGTAATAGTCACTACAGTCACTACAAAACGATCCCTGTAGAACAATGGAGGTGGACAAGATAGCCCTGGTGTTGGAGAACGTGTCTATCACGAAAAAGGAGGAGGATATCCATAAAGAGATCGAGTTGCCTGATATAACCGATTCCAACCTACTGGATAAAGACAGTTTGACGGTCCAGTTATTGGAGGCACTTGATCAGTACGAAAAGGTGACGGATGAGACGAGACTACAGTTTATCAACGGACACCTCAACTTGAGTCGTGCAAAGTATAACGGTAAGGGATATGGCCAAGAGTCTTGGGACTTAAGACCCTACCAGGCCGCCAAAACCGTGAGGCTTGGCAACACCATTGAGATCACCACACGCCGCTATGAAACCACCAAGTCGAAGTCGAAGTCACAAAACAACTCCCAACACAAACTGGCGCTGGGTGTGGATAATGGCAAGGTGAGGGACGAAAACGATGCTGGGCCGGTCCCAGAAACTGAGTTGAAGAATCGTAAGCAGAGCCATAAGGAGAACAAGACGGCTACCATCAACAACACCATCGAAAGTCCCACCGGAACAGAAGAGGACTCGGTAAGAGATCCCATTACCCAGTTCGGGGTGCTAGTGCCGTATCAATTGAGAATTGCCCAACGGGAGTTTGACAATGCGGTGGTCAACTCGGTGAAGATCCTTAATTTGAAGAACAAAATAGAGGCATTGATCCAACAGATCGAAGCATTCACCTAAAAATACTCCTGATGGGCCTAGCTACAAGATCCAGAAAAAACTACCCTACCAAAGATCCAAGTACCACAGGGGCCTAGCTAAATACCCTAGACATCACACCCTTATATAGTCAGGCCATGATAAATAATATAATACCACCACCCTATTTGTCAAATATAGAGTGCTATCTACACCATTGCCTCATGGAACCACCCGTAATACACTACTAAAGATCCAATTACTTTTGTAACCAATTCCTTGTTAAACTACTTTTCGATATCACTATAAAGATCACTGTCATTCTCATAGTCAGCAGGATCCATCTCCGGCCCATCTGAGTCCGAATCCGACCCAGATTCCATGTCTTGATCAGCTTGTTCATCACCACCAGCGGCCTGGTCCTTTTTGGCCTTTCTTCTGGCCTTCTTTTCTTCTTTAGCAGCGTTCTTAGCCTTTAAATTCTGTTGCTGTTGGGCTCTTCTCTCTTCTCTCAATTTCTTTCTTTGAGCATGTTTCTTTTCCAATGCCTTTGTCTCTAATTCAGATTTGGTGATGTTAGCATGGTAAAGAGTCTTTGATGATCCAGTCAATCCTTCTTCGATCTTGACTAAAGACATGTTGATTCTAGGACCCAATTCTGTCAACTTGATCGCTCTCTTTCTCACACTGGAAGTTTCTTCCTCTGGTTTCTTCAAACTGGTAGCAGGTTCATTCTTGACATCGACAATTCCTTCTTCATCTTCAACTTCCGAGTCAGAAGTAATACCACCGACTGAGTAAGGATCCAAGAGTAAATCAGAAATATCGTTATTTTTAGACATGTTAGGCAATTTTTTATTCTGAATCAATTTCTTGACGTTTCTACTTTCTTCCACGAGTTTGGTGTTGATAGCGTAATGACGTAAATCGAGATCGCCGGTTTCTGGATCCTTGTTAATCATCAACACTCTTTTTATCGACGATACCTTGGTCAGTTGTGGTTGGATAGGAGGGAAGATGTTTTGGAAAACTGTGATCATTAATTTTTCATGGTTATCCACTTCATTCATCTTGGAGGAAAACCCGTTCAAAACCAAAAGTGGGGGCGCCAAAAACTCCTTGGACTCCTTCCCTACCGATTTAGGACGCTTGAGTATATTTCTCACATCTCTCATCAATGAATAAGTATTGATTTTGAATTGAAGAGTAGGCCCACGAGGCATTTTACCAACTCTAAGAGAAATGTTTCCGGTATCTTCACTTTGATTGAAAATGAAAAGATCACTAACTCCCAAAGGACCAGCCATGACTATGAAATCTTTAAGTCTATTGGACTTTCTTTCTCTTAAATTGATAGCAGTATGAGGTTGCATGACATTTCTGAAGTCCTTCACCAATTGCGAGAGAGAATGGTTCCTTAACGAGCTCCCCAAACGGAGAACCATAGACCTTGGGATCTTCTCAAGCTCCTCCTTGCTGACCTTGGTGTGAGTTCTTGTTTTGGTTCTTCTTTTGGCCATTTTTGCTGTCTAGTGGGACCTGATGAGATGAGCTGAAATATTTGAAAAATGTGAGAGAAAACAAAATGCGATTTGGTACTCATCAATAGAAACATGAGTTCCGCTAACAACACAAGAAATAATTAAAGTGTAATTTTCACGGGGCACACAGCTGGAAGTGAATTCATGGCTATACATGGGGGTATAATCACCTGAATTTTTTGAGTCCCATAGATACCAAACGGCTGTTTTCTCTAATTTAAATAGGTAATATCTAATAGTACTTAATGAATTTTCACCCATTTTGTTTCAGAAATGTCCATTTTCACATATAAATAACTCCATTGCTATCTCATTAAGACCAACTCATAGTTTTCCACCCCTCAGGCCCCCATCTCCACAACTACCTCCTACAATTTCCTTCCTTCAGTTCCTGGATCACAAGTCACGTGATACACACATTACTCATCTCATCAAAAAATTTACGATGCTATCAAACCAAGTTCGTTATCATGTCAAAAGTAAAGAAACCAGCCACTAAGACAAGTTCAGTCAAATCTAGTGCCAAGGAATTGGCAGAAAAGATCAAGCGGAACGCTCTCCGTGACAGAGCCGAAAAAGAAAAGGCCCAGAGGGAAAAAGAGGCTCTTGAAACCCCAGCCTCATCTCAGGATGTTGTAGTGGATAATGACGGAAAAGTGGAGGTTGACGGCGAAGAAGTGAGCTTTAAATCATTCAGCGACCTCAAGCTTATCCCCGAGCTCATGGAAGCCATTCAACAAATGAAGTATACCACGCCGACTCCTATTCAATCTCAGTCGATTCCTCACGCTTTGAACGGTAAAGATATCATTGGATTGGCCCAAACAGGTTCCGGGAAAACTGCTGCATTTGCAATTCCTATTCTTCAAGCATTATGGTATTCTCAGGCACCATATTTCGGGTTGGTTTTGGCCCCCACCAGAGAATTAGCCTATCAAATCAAAGAAACATTCGATGCCTTAGGATCAGCCATGGGTCTCAGATCCGTCTGTGTTGTAGGAGGTATGGACATTATGGACCAAGCCAGGGACTTAATGAGAAAACCCCATATTATCGTGGCCACCCCTGGTCGTATTATGGATCATTTGGAACATACCAAGGGCTTCTCGTTAAGAAACTTGAAATATTTGGTCATGGATGAAGCCGATAGATTACTTGACATGGACTTTGGGCCTGCATTAGATAAAATCCTCAAAATTATCCCTAAGGAAAGAACCACTTATTTGTTTTCTGCCACCATGACTAACAAAATTGAAAAACTTCAAAGAGCATCTTTAAAATCTCCAGTGAGAATAGCAGTCTCCACCAAATACCAAACCGCTGATAACTTGATCCAATCTATGATGTTGGTGAGTGACGGCTATAAAAACACTTATTTGGTCCATTTATTAAATGAATATGCTGGAAAATCCATTATTATTTTCACCAGAACTTGTGCTCATACTCAAAGAACTTCGATGTTGGCTCGTATATTAGGATTCTCTGCTGTCCCATTACATGGACAGTTGAGTCAAGCTCAAAGATTGGGATCCTTGAATAAATTCAAATCGGGCTCCAGTAATATTTTAGTGGCTACAGATGTGGCTGCTAGAGGGTTGGATATACCCAGTGTGGATGTGGTGATAAATTATGATATTCCTACCGATTCTAAAGCATATATCCATAGAGTGGGGAGAACGGCTAGAGCAGGAAGATCAGGAAGATCTATAAGTTTGATAACCCAATACGATTTGGAAATGTATCTAAGAATAGAAAGTGTCTTGGGTAAAAAATTACCCAAAGATCCTGCTCCTGATAAAGCAGTCTTAGAAGCATTACATATCCATGTTGATAGAGCAAGTGCCGAAGCCATCAGGCAAACCAAAGAGTTTCACGATAGAAGAGGATCAAAGAGAAAAGGCGATGATAGAGAAGAAAAATAGACAAATAGAAAATGGCCTCCCGGAAGAGGTAAATATAGGAACCAAAAAAAAAAAAAAAAATAAAATAAAAGAACAACAACCATGAATCATCGTGCAACCAACCTAGCACTAGAAGTAAACCACGCCAGATATGTGACGTTCAATAAAATAGTACCAACAAAGTTACCATGTAGAATAAAGTAATCAATTGGGACCATAAAAAAGAATTAGACTGTTACCAACTTAAAATGTGACCAAATAAATAAACAACAACAGGGGGAAATTTGATTATTTATGTAAAAAATGCACCGGACATTCACCATAGCCTTTCTTGTTGAACCAAAACTTGATACACTTGTAGTGGAAAACACACAAGCACTCCAACCTGGCCACTTTATCACCCGGCTTCAAATCTTCCAAGCATATTACACATTCATTATCAAGTTCAGAATCTTTCTCTGCAGATGGATGAAAGGTAGAGCTGGAAGTGACGGACCCAATAGGATCACCGGAGTCCAAATTTCTCGATTGAGTAATGGTATCTACCGAAGAAGATTCTATATGCCCAGGAATACTCTCATATTGAGGACGAGGAATAGGAGGCATATTATACACAAGCATCTTGTTTCTGGGGTGAGTGGCTCTAGGAGAATTGAAGCGGTCATTATCATCACGAGTAAAATCATAAGCAACCAAACAGTCATTAATATGGGATTCTTTATAACGTTCAAAATCATCGTTTGATAAGATGGTCTTGCTAACCCCCTTCATATATAGCTTCAAAAGATCGGTGGCACACACTGGACACAAATTAGCATCACTATCCTCATCATCCCGACGGCCTCTTCTTCCGGCCTCATTGACCGAAGAATTAGAGCTTTGAACCAAATGAGTATTTGTTCTAGTACTATATTTGGTGGTACTGTTATTTTCCTGTGAATATGGAAAACGAGAGCGAGTATCCATGGGTCCTACCTGATTCATTGAAGAATTGGAACTGACCACACTGCTGGTCTGAGATACCGGTTCTCCAGTCTCGCTGCCTCCTTCAATACTCAGCACATCAAATAATGCTCTTCGAATCATCCTTATTTCGGAAACACACTCGTCACATGTTCGATGGACATCATACTGGTTATATTTCGTTTTCTGATGAGGTCCGTTGATCACCACCGTATTGGGAAAGTACTTTATTGATTGTTCTGAACAACTACCACAAACCACCTTGCCACACTTTCGACAATGGTGTCTTCTATTGAAAAAATTGTACGACGATTCGCAGAGAAAACACGATGTCACTTCGTCATCGTCCTGCCACACGGGGCCGTTGTCCCAAACCGATACAGTTCTGGGAGCTTCCATTGTGTGACTGTTATCGGTGATGATGGATCAAGATAAGACAGTCATTCCAGTCCTAGTGTCACGTGACAGGAGTCAGGTGACAACACAACCAATTGGAGATAATTAATACCCTGTGAACCGGATGAAAGGCACGAGGGTAAGTGTGGAGCAAAAGGCATGCTGGTACCAACCATCAGCCCGTGAAGTGTTCCCATAGTTTGCTTGAAGAGGTCTTGTTCATCTCTAGTTGCATCACGTGGGAGATTTCGATGCCTATATAAGGCTCCAGCACCAGAAACATACAAGGGCGTGTGGCGTAGTTGGTAGCGCGTTCGCTTAGCATGCGAAAGGTCTCCGGTTCGACTCCGGACTCGTCCATTTTTTTGCAACTCTGAAAGATTCAATTACTATGGTAACTTCTAAAGAAGTGTGATTAGTCACGTCTTACGTAAGCAACATTATATCAATGGGGCATCTGCAGGTCTTCAAATCCACAGTAATATGGCAGACCGTCTTACCCAGCTACAAGTATGCCTTGACCAATTGGTGGAGCAGTTCAATGCTACCGTCAACTATGTTAATACCCAGAGTGAGCCTGCACTACTCGACCTGGATCCTCGGTCAGTGGTGAACATCGCAGCAACAGCTCCAATCCCAGGTCAACAACAAGAACAGGATACATCAGGACCAGGATCAGCCAAGCCCAGCGGAGAGGAGGTCCAAGCAGCCACTTTTGACAACACTATAACCGAGTTGTCCACTGATATCATCTTAAAGTCTCGACAGATCAGCATGTTGATCGATTCTCTCCCAGGAATAGGAGTATCACCAGAAAGTCAGTTGGACATCATACAGGAGTTGACCAAAGAATTAGAAGAAGTGGAGAAACAACGAGTGGCAAAAATAGAACAAAAGGACAAGCTTTTGAAGTGGGTAGAAGAGTTGATAGCCGACGTAGCTACGGGGATATCGGAAGCAAAGAAGTGAACCATAGAGATACCTTTTCGAATCGTCCCCAGTCTAAGTAGTTACAGACAGACAAAAAACGATAAATACAAAGTGTGGGGAGCAGGACTAAATAGTATCGACAGAGAAAAAACAAAAAAGAAAACATGACAATTGTCATAAATGTACTATAAACTGTTACCAGGACTGGTTATAACCTTCTCCTCCATCTTGTCTTGCGATAGATGAAAAAACGAAACTTTTAGGTATAAGATGTCGGGGCTAATAACACACTGAATCAGGTTGGTAGTAAGGGGCTTTCTTTCTATAAATCAATGGGCTCAGATGCCGAGCCACAGATTGAGACTAATGGGTTATTTCAATGATAATCACAGATGTCATCTTGTATGTAAGTTTCGGATGTAATATCTAGGGTTATTATCATGCATCCTACCTCCCATTGGCAGATCCGTTTGAGTCAATTTATGCTTATTAGGTAAATATCGGTTATAATGGGGAATTGGTTGACTCTTTTACCATCAATAACAATTCTACTTTAGGCTAAAAGTCCTATATTTTGTAGCATCGAACAACGACGTTTAAATCAGTGGCTTGAGCTGAAGAAGTAACTTAATTGGACATATGTTGCAAATACAATAAGTTCGGAATCAACTGCCAACCGACAACCTTCCTAATTTGGATGTCGCATCCATCAATACAATAACCGACTACTGATGGTTAAATAGTTTATAGCTATTTTTAAATACGTTTTCGAGAAATAGCACTTTGGCATTTGTCTAGTTGATTGTATAAAAACTTTCCTTCAACTTGTATAAAGTTTGTGGCCGTAATAGGGCATTGGTTGTCCATAGTGGAAGGTGACCGAATGAAGGGTCCCAGTAATGATGTATTATATCTGCACATGCCATTCAGCATTGAGTGCATATTTTTACATGAAAATACTGCACTGGTCCCCTTACAATCGTGACATTCGACGGGGTTAATGCATTATTATAACTCATTACTTTCCATATTCAGTAAATGGTCGACCCTTGGGTTCTTTTGCATGTGTTATTTGACGATATTTTCGTAAAATGAAATCAAAGAAAACTTCGTCTCAGCATATCATTTACCGCATTAGGAAATTATGCAAGGTTCGTAGATGACGCATGAAAATGGGTGCAACTTCCAGTGTCCCAATAGAGACGTTTGGAACCTATAATGTGACGTGATTGAACCTTGACTAAAGATTCCTTCTCCCGCTGAACTCACCATCTCATAAGTATATAAGGGGGCACAATCCCCAAGCTACCGTAGCTATAGCATCAACATTCTACTTATTCAAAATGAACTGGTCCTGGCTTATAGTATTAGTCTCAGTGATTCAATTCGCAACAGCTGTCCCACTTAGTTTATTGTCAACTAATGTCTCTAAACCAAGCAATGACCCCTTCTATACCCCCAAGGATGGATATGAGAAACTCAAGTTAGGAGAAGTCATCAATTATAGAAAGGTGAATAATCCTTACGGACTCTTGTTCTTTGAAGAAAAGTATAAAGCAGCATATCAATTCCTTGTACGCTCTCAAGACACTCACGGGGACCCTACTGCTATTGTCTCGACTGTCATTATTCCTTATAATGCCGACCCTACCAAAATTTTATCATATCAAGTTGCTATAGATTCTGTTGATCCTGATTGTGTACCTTCTTATGCTATGCAACTCGGTTCTGATGCTAGCACTTGGTTGACTGCAAATGTTGAACAAGCTTTATTCCTTGCAGGATTGAATAAAGGCTGGATTGTAGTGGTTCCTGATTTCTTGGGGCCCAAACATGCTTTTGCAGCTGGTTATCAAGCAGCACATGCTACTTTGGACACATTGAAGGCAGTTGTTGCTTCGGGAGACATTACTGGTGTCGACCCAAATGCAAAAATTGCCTTCTGGGGTTACTCGGGTGGGTCTCAACCTTCTCTTTGGGCACCCACTTTAGCTCCTGACTACGCACCAGACTTGAACCTTATTGGTTCTGCTGTTGGTGGTGTTCTTGTGAGTCCAGTGGATATCGCTTTTGCTTCTGTGGGTAAGCTCTGGTCTGGGTTGATTGTCGGTGCTATCAATGGTCTCAGTAACGAATACCCTGAAATTAAAGACTATGTCAAGAAGAACTTCTACCCTGAAGTACTTAAGAATTTTTTCGCAGCCAGTAATCAATGTCTTATTTCAAACCTTGCTAACGATTTGGATATTGACTGGAATGATGTGTCTAGTCTTGGAGCCGAAATCATGAGAGCCGATTTGGTCCAGAATGTTACCTCTCAAAATAATGCTTTGAACTTGAAGGAGAGACCAAAAGTTCCTTTCTTTTTCTTTAATTCAAAGAATGATGAAATTATCCCTGCAAATGACACTGATGCATTGTATGATCAGTGGTGTGCTGATGGTGTTAGTATTGATTATCGTCAAGACTTTTTGAGTGAACATGTTACTCAAGTCTTGGTAGGTGCCGGTGCTGCTTTCGAATGGTTAGTGGACAGATTTGATGGTATTTCTCAAACAGGTTGCAGAAAGAGAGAATCATTGACTAACCTTGCAAACCTGGAATCTCTTTCTGGACTTGGAACGATCGGTGCTGATCTTCTTTCTGTCTATTTGGGTCAAAACGTTGGCCCAAGTTCACCTTCAACTAAGGCTCCTTTGAATACCACCGTCGACATTGGGAATAGTACAGGCTCATCAAACAATTCCACTTCTTCCTACTCATCGTTTCTAGGAACTGTCCTCGGCTGGATTTTTTAAAACTATAGATTTATGAAACATAATTATACCATTA
Organism: Suhomyces bribrorum; assembly: GCA_030561385.1. Taxonomy (NCBI): domain Eukaryota; kingdom Fungi; phylum Ascomycota; class Pichiomycetes; order Serinales; family Debaryomycetaceae; genus Suhomyces; species Suhomyces bribrorum. The sequence continues at coordinate 46,722 of JAKTXG010000065.1, read as the reverse complement.
CTCTAAAGACAATAAATAATAACGTATCGATAACCCCGTGTAGGATCAATTTGATGAGATATATTATATAACTTAGATCAGAATACACGCGAGAATATATAACTCTTAATGCGCAATGCAATGCATATTATTTCCGTTGCTGCTCTATTCCTATTCTATACATTAAGTAAATTTCCCCAGCCCAATGGGGTATTTAAAACGTCGCCCAAATTCGATTTGACCCCGTAAAGAAGTGGAATAAGCTGAACGTAAAACAGCAAAGACAAGCCCAACACTATGGCCCACAAAATATAGCCCAATACCCATCTTTTTGCAATTTGACAATCAATATACTGTGCTATCAAGATGATGGAGAAATATAATGCAACCAGATAATCTCCATGTACACCTTCACCAAATATAAAGATAAATGGAAGGTAATGTAAGCACCAACCAGTAATAGATTCGAAGCTATTTGTATAGTATAGTTCGTCGATATTATTATCGATCACATATACGAACGGATTGATGTGTTTCATGATATGGAAGAAATGGCGTATTAACCCAATGATAATAAAAATAACACCAATGTAATGTATGGGGATGTTACCGAAAGAGTAGATAAAGCCCGATTCTGATTCCGATACCACTGACACCTCTATAGCAAATGGCCAAGTACCAGGACTTGAATTCAGGGATTTGGCGTTTTGGTGGACCTTAAGCATGGCCCAGTGATATTCCCATAACTTTTTGAAAAAGCCATAGGGTTTGAAGAAGACCCGAGAATACGATAAATCATCATCCAAAACAGGGTGTGAATTGTGTTCGATATACCAAAGGGTATTTGGGATAGTGGGTTCGTCCACACATAAAACTTCGTTCTGACTAAACCCCCAACGAGGCAATTTATCGTGGTGACTCATCAAAACACACTTTGTGCCTACGTGAATTAACTGAAAAATGGATTCGGTAGCTCTGACTTTGATGTTGGGAAGATTGTTGACGGCATTCGATTTCTTACCCACAATTCTCACCTTGAACTCATAGTCTGCATCTCCAAGAAGCTCTGCACGAGAACTATTGCACGCAACTTCATTTGAATAATCGTGTTCTGAGATGGGAGGACGTACGTCATTGACTCTCAAGTATTTGCCGGTTCCCTTGTGGAAAAGTCTGATTTTATCACCGTCTTTAATGGGCCTAAAACTTTTCTGAAGTTGGCCTTCTCTATTTTTATTGACGGTTTCTACGATCCATTCACTATTGTAATCATCTGCCGATTGCAAAAGGGTTACTTGTTGCATATGAGACCCCGATTTATAATAGTAGTCATGTGAATGGAGGTAGGACTCTAAATTATTGTGCTTGATGGTGACGGTGCTTCCGTAAGACACTTCTACGGGACTATTAAGCAATTGATGTGAGTCCTGTAATGTTGATTTGAAATTGGGCGATAAAATGCCTGAGCCTGACCCGTTGAATGGCAAACTGGCAAAATGAACATAAAAGATCGAGCAATATATGGTCAAAGGCATCAACACCAAAGTGACAAACCGGACCCACACATGCTTAAGCCATTGAAGGTCCGAAATCCCGAGATCTCCCAAGATATCCCATAATTGTAGCACCGACAACATTCCCACCCAGACAAAGGTAAAGATGGCCGTGAAGCGAAGCGAAAGAGAGAGTCCAAGACCAAGCCCGGTGATAAGCAACGACTTGTACCATTTTCTAGAGAAGGGAGCCTCATTCTGGAGCCGTTTGACCCCATAAATTACCATGGAAGTGGTGAACACCCACAAACATTCCCATCCAAACTCGTTCGACTGGACAATATAGGTCTGTTCGATGGTTACCAATACCACTGCCAAAACCTGGACTATGGGGCGACATCTGCTAGCCTTCAACACTGCTAGCATGAGCACAATGCTCAAGATACCCAAGAATACCGGTAAATACCGGGAAATATCACTTGGAACCGTGTTGGTATAACCGTCAACTTGAGAACCTGAAATTAATGAAACCCAGTAGTAAAGCATGGCCGCAAGCGGAGGCTGGGAGTCGACAAATATCTCGCCCCTGGAATAGTCGGCTATGCGGTGGAGAAGGGCCGTTTCGCTGGCAATTGGATGGGTCAAGTTGATGGTTCGTACCACCACCGAAGATGCTAGAAGAACGGGTATGATCCCCTTGAAAAAAGGATGTGCCGGTGGAGGCCGGGGCGGCTGCACCACCGGTCTGTAGGGCCGCAACTTGCCCTCAGCATAACCAACTGGAATCAGCTTGGACATGGTATTTCAATGGTTAGTTGGTATTGGTTAGTAGTGGTGATACTTCTAAATAAAGATGCGAAAATGCGTGTACTTGATTTCATTTCCAAACCAAAATACATGGAATAGAAGAACCACAAAAATCCATAGAATCCTCAGCTAGTGGTATAAATAAAAGTGGAAATATGATAGTAAATTTTGGCTGGTTTATCCGAACTTAAAATTCTGATTATTATCTTTGTATGTAATAATGAACACATTGAAAAATTCGACCCACTATATTTAATTTTCAATGAAAAATTATTAATTATAAATTATTATACCATTATATTATGACCAAAAGAGTTCTTTGAAAATCTACTTTTGATATTATTCATGTATGGTCAATACTGTTTTCAACATACTATTATTTAATTATGTGTGAAATTGAGCATTAAGAAAATAGATAATTGGTTCGTTACTTTGGAACTTGTTGGTATTCGCTTAATAATGGTTGTAGCGAATTCAAACTTTCGGATAACCATCAAATTTGGTTTATTCTTTGTAATATTCAATAAATTTATAGCCAAACTTTTATGCTTAATTCACTGTCCCGTTATTGTTTTAGTTTTTGAAGCGGAATACATCTACTCTTAGAATTGAATATACTAAATAAATCATGAAACCTGATTGCAAATACAACTCAAGAATACCAGTGGTAAAAACATATGGCGAAGTATTTAATTTCTCTAAAATCATTCCAAGGTAATCTGTCATTTTAACTGAAATGTCTGGATCGTATTTCAAAATTCGTATTGTCTAAAACTAATTTTTTTAGAACCGTTAATAAATTCGGGGAATGGAGTTTCATGTATAATTTTACGAGTTCGTATTAGAATAATTGCTATAATACTTCCAGTTAGCGATTTTCACTAGTAAAACTTTTGAGACTACACAATAATCAATTGACTTAACTACATCAAGCTATTCTCATAATAATTTCATTAACTTTTTAAATAAATACCATGGAAGCGGTACCAATATCATACTTTGGAGTCTTTTTTATAAGGATCTATCGATCTCCTGACAATTTTGGCAGCTTTGTAAGCCATCCCCATCAAACACCCAAGACTAATTAGAGTAGCCAGAATACCATACATTGCCCCCATTACACCAAAGAATCCCATACCAGCACCATAAATGTTGAATATTTCGTTATTGGCGAGAGACATGGTTCCCAAAGGGAAAGTCATTGCCCAGAAGGACTTGTTAAATTTTATAAGACCAAGGGTAGGATGGGTGTGATCAGGATGAGGATTTTTAGTGAATGGCCGGATTTTCGAAAGACTGGTGATAATAGCCAAGAAGGTCGACATGTACCCAAATGAAACCATCAAAAGTCCTACAAATGAACCGATGAGGACAGAAGTGGTTCCTATGACCAATTTCAAAGTAGCAACGTCTTCTTTTGCGAAGTCTATGAATTTGAAATAATGCAGGGTTAGGTCAGAATCGAGGACCAATTTGTTGATGTTGGTTCCAAACAGAATGACCGAAAATGCACCTTGACCTAAAAATCCGATTGGAATGAAAATTGTGAATACCAACTTTGTAGGAGGAACTTTGAAAAATAATAATTTCCAAAAATAAAGCGTATTGATGGTAAATGATAAGATAAGAGCATTTGCCCAAAGAACAAATGAAAAAATTAAAGTAGGGATTTTGAGGTTTTGAGGAATATCTGGTACCAACAATTGGCCCGAAGAGGAGGCCACCATCAATGTAACAACAGGAAGAAGAATGGTGGCATGTAGTTCACCGAATTTTGCGGTATTATGAGGATCATTAAGTTGAGCCTCTCTAGTCACTGGCTTTGCAATATAAGTAAAGTACCATATCACACACACACAATGAAGCGATGCATATACCATGATCCAGAAAAACACATAAACCACAATCATACCAGCATGATTATGACGCAAAATATAAGCCAAGAAATTGACGAGGGTAGTCATACCCATGGGCCAAGCACCCATAAAAGGAGCCGAATTAGGATCGGTATGATATTTCATGAATTTGCCAGGAATTTTTCTGCATTGAAGAACAAATAAAAACAGGGTGAAAACCCAAAGGAAAAACGCTATGACAAAGAATATCCAACCACATACTTCAAGCCATTTGGCAGGATAAGGAAAGCGGTATAAAATGTTTCCACATACACCAGTTCCCATAGTTGGGACAAAGTAGACAGGAGTGAAATTATCCACTAATTTAACCGTAGCATTCTCCCAAAGGCGAGATAAAAAAGTAGGTTTAGTTGAAACAAAAGTGTCTTGATAAGTGGACCCAGTTGCATGGGACTGGGTGACATCAGCGGGAACCGCACATGGTTGACATGCGGTGCTTAACGTCTTTGATTCACCTCCATCTAATTTGTTGTTGGGGAGGTGTGTGGGCGCCATGTATTGATGAGGAATTGTTGATGAATTTATAGGTGTGACAGTGGAGGAGCTGGATCTTACGTCATATCCCGTGGTATCGAAAGCCACAGTTGCCATTAATCAAACAATAAGCTAATAAACCACCTTTTATATCGGTTTTGTTTTGGTGTGATAGCTGTTGATCAAGTTTGGGGTAAGCAGACTGAACTTATATAGTGAAACTAGGACTTGTTGCTTCGGATAATGATAAGTCATTTCGCGGCGGCGCAAACCCCGTTTGGTAACTATAAAAAAAAAGCCCGATCGGGTCTAAGGCCGACTGTGTGGAGCGGTCCAAATGAAAGCCCGACGATAGATTGTCCAGTATTGTCAGAAAACTCAACACAGATGTATCACTAGTTGCTTGTGGCTTGGGTATTAAGGTTTATAGACACACTAATCAGCCTTTGGGACTTGGATACGGCTGGCTTCTTCATCAACTAAAAATTTGCAGCCATCGAGCAAGTTTTCTACCGAATTATGAACAGATGCAATAAAAATATGCCCACAGACGTAGAATTGACAGATGTGATGGCGGGATCGGCTTTTGCATAGTTATCTTATCGGATACACATACTAAATGGCTCCGAAAGTGATGGGACGGGGTCTGATCCAAACACCGCGGTCACGTGCAAAGCCCTATCACCAATATCCGTGGAACCTCAGACGCCGGCACCGATGATCTCTATTGTCAGTGGCTAGGTGTATGTTCTCCCGAGGTCTGAATCAGACGGCACAAGGACGGGATCCTCGTGGTTTGACGGACTATGATCTTGGACGGGCCAATAGCGTGGTTTGGTAGCCAAAGTCCTGACTCATTTTTGATCCCCGTGAGGTGATTACTCTGGGATCGGCTATTCAAATCCCCAAGTTGTAAATAGACATTGATCAAATATTGCAAAATTGATTGAATTGGTCGAATTGATCGAATTGATCGAATTGATCGAATTGGTTGAATTGGTCGAATCGAAGTGTGTTCATGCCATACTACTAGGGTGAAAGTGATGTTCGATCTGGGTATTTCATAGCTGACGTAACTATGGCATGGTTTATGGGGGTGGTGCCTAAGATGTCTATTTTGCAACAATGCAAAAAGACTAAGAGTGGAGTTATCCCATACCCCACGCGGAATTGATGGTATAGATCACAAACGTAGGAATTGGGGGATGGGCATCATTCGTAATATCTTCTGGCTTCAAGAAGAGAGCCGTTTGATCATGAATACTGCCCCTTAATTTGACAAAAACCGTTTCTGACCGTTTTTGGATCTTCCGGTTTCGAGCTCGCGCACTAATTATATGTACGAAAACCCTTTCTATCTTTTGACAGGTAAAAGTCCGATAGTCTTAACCTAGACCACAAAATATTGAACTACATCTGACGCCTTGTATATTCTCTACTTCGGTAGCTTACCGATCCCTTTTTTGCGCTTTGGTAGAGACTATAATAATCTGAAACCAGGGGGGATCTTACCCACTTTTACCCTTACCCCAGTATGAGCAACGCTCAAGACCAAGGACCAATTGTTGATGGAATAATCGGTTTATTATACTTGGTTCTTGGATGAATTGAGATCGTATGGCGCTTAACCAGAGGGTAAGCCAAATACAGACAGATCACAATGCTTGATATTGTTGCTTTGCTCCTCTTTTCAATACCTAATGATCTTTGGTCAGCTTTTCCTGTTGCTGATGACGTATTAATCCTCCACGAAAAAGCCCCTAAGAGCAGTTGTACCCCACACCTGCGAGCTACTTTAACACTATTCATTCTACCCTGGATCCCCCACATTCTATTATGGGCCCTGACGAACGGAATTGTCAGAGTAGCAAATACAATTCGATTGCAAAATGGGCCCATACTACAGTAATTGTAACTAAAGGATCTTGAAGGTTATAAATACCTCGCTGCCCCATATCATATTGACGGTATAACCAGATTCAATTGCTTAAACCACCATGTTGAGCTTGCTTCTTCTAATTGTCCCAATTTTTGCAGCTCCAGGGTCCACACCTATTGGGTATGTTACTGATATTGATAGTGCTGCTGTCCCTGCTTCGTCGTATACATATCCACCGAACGAACCACTTCGATATGCAATTGCAAACCCAAAGCCAACTGCTGCTCCTTCTACTTACGCTAAGGTTTACTCTGAATTAACCACTTTGTTGCCCTCTGATTTGCAAACAAGAACTTGGGGTAATTGGAATCCCACCGCCACGAATAATGCTACCGATTCAGATGATCCCTTCGGTGAGTACTCCTGGTCTAAAATGTGGGAGTCAGTTACTCTCTTCAATTTCACTGCCAGTCAAGGTTTATATTCAACCACCGTTGAGCCAGTGCCAGTGCCTTCATCTTCATTGGTTCTTCCTCCTGAAGATTTTGTTGAGTTCGATGACTCGTTGAAATTTCCCGACGATTTTGTCTTCGGAGTAGCTGGATCAGCAGCTCAGATTGAAGGGGCTATTGCCAGAGAAGGAAAAACTCCTTCAATTCTTGACATATTTCTGCCCGAATCCAAACCTCAACCTTATGTTACCAATGAAAATTATTACTTGTATAAACAAGATATCCTTCGTCTTGCGGCTATGGGCGTGAAATATTACTCTTTTAATATCCCATGGGCAAGAATTTTGCCATTTACTTTCCCTGGATCGCCTGTCAATCAACAGGGAATTGACCATTATGATGATGTTATAAATTTTTGTTTGGAAAATGGAATCACTCCTGTGGTTACATTGATCCATTTTGACACTCCAGCTGCTTTTGTGAGTGATGAAATGCCTCCTAGTGCTGATGCAAAGTTGAACAAGACTGGTATTCGCTACCCGTTGGCACAAAATGGTGGCTACAACCACCCTAGGTTTGTGGAAGCCTTTGTTAGTTACAGTAAGATCGTCATGGCTCACTTCTCTGATAGAGTCCCCGTTTGGGTTATTTTTAATGAGCCCTGGCTCTATGCTGCTGACCCAGTTGGTATCAAGAATGTTATCAATGCAACTGCTCAGGTATCTAAATTTTATCGCCAGGAAATTAAAGGTTCTGGTCAAATTGGTATCAAATTAAATAATAATTTTGGTATTCCATTGAACAATTCGAATCCCGAGGATGTTAGAGCCGCTAACAGACAACAAGAATTTTATCTCGAGAGCCTTGCAAACCCGTTAATTAAAGGTACCGACTATCCTCAAAGTTGGAAGGATACTTTTACTAATTACAACGGTACCAATGACCCCAACAACGAATTTTTGATGACGCAAGATCAATTGAATGATTTCCGCGATTCAGTTGATTTCTTTGGTATAGATCCATATACGGTCACTGTTGCCTCTGCACCAGAAGGGGGTATTGATGCATGTCAAGCCAATACTTCGCATCCATTATGGCCACTCTGCTTCAATGGTAGTGAAATTCAAGAAGGCGGATGGACAATGGGGTATAGGTCCCAAAGTTATGTCTACATCACGCCCAAACAATTTAGAAACTATTTGGCTTACTTGTGGACTACATTTCAAAAGCCAATAATGATTGGAGAGTTTGGATTCCCTGAATTTAGAGAAGGAGAAAAGGAATTACCAGATCAATTATTTGATTTGAATAGATCGTTGTATTACCGATCATTCTTGGATGCGATATTAAAATCCATTCACAACGATAATGTCAAGTTCCTTGGGGCATTTGCTTGGTCCTTTGCTGATAACTGGGAATTTGGTGATTATTCACTGCAATTTGGTCTCCAAGTAGTTAACCGGACCACACAAGAAAGGTACTTCAAAAAGAGTTTCTTTGATATGATGCTGTATGTGAGGGAAAGGTCAACCAACTAATCTCACAAGATATTTCAGCTATGCCAAGACTGTGAATTTCTTTACCCAGCCCCGATTGTTTCTAAACTTAATTTGAACGGCACTAAAAAGAAGTTAAACAACTCAATTTGTTGTGTTAAACCTTAAAAGTTTTTGCTCAATATTTTATAAAAATTTCTTGACAGATAGATAGTCGACTGACAAACTAGGCCCATAAGTTTAACTTAACTTTGTCTGTTGGTAGGGAGAATAGCTTAAATGTAAGAAACATCACATTCTATTCTGGTCCCAATTAGGCAGCGAAACCGATCTCGAAGATTAGGTTTACACTTAGGATTAACTGCGAGGCAGCGTGAAATGGCAAGTACATTACATTACTAGTTCAATAAAAGATCACTTAATTTAGACGGGATGTGCATTTAGTGGACAGGAGCTCATAAACACGTTTGAGGTGACCAATTACAAGCCAACTATAACACAAAATTTTTAAACCTCGCTTAAACCATTCTCCTGAAACGGGCATTAACTGGGATGGGGCCGCGGTTGGGCGGGCATTAATTGTGCGCACGTGCCGTTGTCTCATGTCATCACGTCTAATTATGGCCCTGATTCGTCATGCTATTGGCTATTTTCACGTTTATCACATTACTAGTGCATAACCAACTTCTATGTTCCAAATATAAGATTTTCCAAACGTGACAATCGCTATTGGAGCGTGATTTATTGATACGTGGCTGTATTTTATTTGGAACAAAGGAGGGGCAGCGGCGCCAAAAATAGGCTATGTGTTTTTTGAGGAATTAATCGGCTCATTAGAGTCGTGCGAACTCAAAATATCCTAATGCGGAAGGTCCGACGGCGGCCTTTGCAAATCGAATGACCAATTGTTGCCGTTTTTGCCAAAATCCCGATCGTCTCCCCCGTCCCCGCCACCAATAATAAAAGCAACCTTCCTTATTTGGAAGGTGCCGTTGGTGGACCAAACCAGAAAGTCTGGGCCCGATGTCAATTCTAGCGGACACAAATAACTATAAAAGCCGCCGTTATTTCAGATATTTTTTTCTTCCTAGTATAATTAAGACTCTAAACTAGCTACTATCATGTTAACCATCAGTAACCCCCACTTATTCGATAGATCCAGTACTCACAGTCCTATCCATGACAGACCTAAGAGTTGTGGATCTGCTATTGATGTTGCTTCTGTTCCAAGATCACAAACCCCTGTGATACCTATGGAAGAAATGGGTGAAATCGAAGCACTCAACCTCTCAGCAGACAGTGGCTTATTGCGCCTCATCAAGAAGCTCCGTGCTCTTCTTGGTACAAAGGGGCTTGCATCTGAAGATATCGATATTCATGAGGTCCAGCGGTTAATGGAAGAGTATACTTCGGATGAAGCTGATTGGAAACATCTTGCTCTTCACGATCCAACCCGTAACTATTCCAGAAACGGGATCTTGAATATTAATGGTAATGCCAACTTGCTCATACTAGTGTGGACTCCTGGTAAGTCCAGTGCTATTCATGACCATGCTAATGCTCACTGTTGTATGAAGATTCTTGATGGAGAGCTCACCGAGTCATTGTATGACATTCCTAACCACGAAGGTGCTTTACATCCAAAACAAAACACTGTTTTGAACAGAGACGTGGTGGGTTATATTTCGGATGATATCGGGCTTCATAAGATATCTAATCTGGGTGCGAAACAGGCCGTTTCTTTACACTTGTACACTCCTCCTTATGCTTCGATGTATGGGTGCTCCATGTACGAGGCTGGTAACGGGAAAAAACATCATGTGGACATGAGCAAGTACTATAGTTGGCAGGGAAAGTTGGTGAAACCAAAGGGGGGCTCTTCTTGTTAGAGGAAGGAAGGAAAAACCAACAAAAAAAAAAAAAAAAAAAAAAAAAAGAAAAAATCAGAAAGTTGATATACTTTTACATATAGCATAATGAATAACGAACAAAGGAATTTTTGTAAGCAACCAAATAGTAGATCACTAAATACCAATATAATTCTTGTTGAATCACCACGGTTCAGTTTTAGTTTGGAAATGAAGCAGCAATTTTTACGACTAATACTCGACTAATACTTGAAAAATGCAATGTATATTCTCACTATAGACGTCCCTAACAGGGTCTGGCCCTAACCAGGAGGATTCAGCCATACACAGCCTTATTTACTTAACCAACTATGGTAAGTGATCTGGTCAGGCGGTGGCTGGCATGTCCTTGGACTCCTCATACAATTTTGAAAATTGTTGTCCCCCTTCCTTCAGGGGAGGAACTTGTAACCAATTCAACTCGTCATATTTGGCGATTCCATCTATCAAGTGGAACGCATAAACGTAACGAGACTTGTCCAGACGATTGTTTTCCGACTTATGAAGCACGCTATTATGAATCAACACCAATGATCCCGCCTTACAGGGAACCAGAACGTACTTGGAGAGATCGTCTTCAAAATCGGGTTCGTTGCTGGCAACATCAATGAAGTTGCACCCTCTGTCACCCTTATCAACTTTTACAAATCTCTTCTTGATGGTGCACGATTTATGAGAACCAGGGTGGTACGACAAGCACCCGTTGTCCTCGGTGCAATCTTCCAAGGCAAACCAGAACCCCAATGCCGACTGTGGTTCCGTATACAAAAAACACCCATCAGTATGAGGAGGCACAGCGTTTTCACGTTGGCCTCCCTTGACCTCATCTGGATGCTTGAAAATACACATACTTTGGAGCACACGAGGGTCTTTGTACCCCAACGACTGTGCCACACCCTTGACCAGATCATCAAAAGTCACGTCCCGAAATGTTTGATCGTGCATATGTAATCCATGCCCAAGTTTGTTGATGGCCCTGTTCTTGGGCATGTTCAAATTACCATTTTCATCAAAAGCATCCACATCAAAAAAGAACGACACTTTGTCGGCCGAATCAAAAAAGTATTGGTCGCCGATATGGTCATTATCGCCGGTTTTGAATTGGGTCTTGGGGTGGCTGGCGATATCGAAACCGTCCAATAGGTCTTGGGCCCGCTGTCTCAACACCGCCACTTGGTGGGGCTGGAGAAAGTTTTCAATACAGAGAAGCCCTTCACGGTTGAAGGTGGCGACTTGATCCTCGGTTAGGCCTACTTTAGCTGGCATGGTAAAGAAGTGGATGTTGGAATTGATTGAAAGATTGAAATTGCGGGGGTGATAAGATAAGGGCGTGTATGTAACTGGGTGGGTTTTGACTGGGTGCAAAAAGTGGATTTTTGAATGCGCACCATTTTCATTGGCCATTTGATAGGCCATTTAAAGTGTTGGTTTATCATTTGTAATTATAAGGGGTTGATATTTACTGAGTCACCCTTAAAAGAAGCTGATTGTGGTGATGAGTAGCTGCTTTTGGGGGTCAGAGTCCTCCCGATCTGGCGGATTTAAAGTGCTTTATTTCAGTCATTATTTATTGTTAATTTGCGATTAGTTTTGGTTTAACTTCAGGTACCTTTTTTGTCACCTTAGTTATTACCTAATATATTATATTAATTAATTGTAACAACTATAACAGCTGAGCCGTTCTGGTTTCAATGACTTTTTCCCCTAATATCCAGCATGCTAAAACACCGGTCCAAGCCAACTTTCTGTTTTTGCAAATGGTCGATTTAATTCATTTTTAATGATAGTTCACCGTGTTTATATTAACTCTACATATCCTCCATCTAGCTCGAAAACTGAACATTTCCACTGTATATTTCTTACCTGTGACTGGAACTAAAACTAATATTCCTATATTAAATAGTCTATCTAATTAATATCATCTCCCGAACTTCTTCAACTCCAAGTACCTCAAAGGAGGAAATGAAACCGCAGCAAATGCCGCACATAACCAAAAACCAACGTCTCCTCCATTTGCACCCAATTTGGCTGCAATAGGGCCCCTCCAATACACTTGGTTCATCCCCACCACAGCACCCACAGCACCACATGCAAAAGCACACACAGCAGCCAAGCCCATGGTGATTTTCTTGGGCTGATTCCAGTTAGCCCAATTATACAGTGCTCCCTGTGGAATGTTTTCCTTATAATGAAGTCTTTTCGTAGACACCGAACCTCGAAAAATGACATTCTCCTCTATCAAAATAGTTATGTATATGGAGATCCAATAGCCCAACATTGGCAAAAAGTTGGATATGATGGTAGAAAAGTGGGATTTTCCCACCATGGATAAAACAAAGTAAATTATGGTAATCACAATCACCCAGCACCATCTTGGAACCACAGCAAGACGAGTGTCAATAAGCTGGAACTCAAAAGCACACGAATAGGTATTCATGATATTATTGCACACTAGAGAAATGTAGAGAATTACCACCACGAATTTCCCGAAATTTCCCCAAGGCCTGAATGCCTCATTAATAAGGCCCCCGACCCCATTGTTCTCATAAGCAGCATTCCAAGGTGGGTAACCATAAGCTATGGTTCCACAAAGGGTAGCTACTACAGCAACAAAGGTAGTGGGCACCAGAATGCCCAAGAAAGTGGTCAAAAACACTTGGATCGAAGGTGTATCTTCCGGGAAAAGAATATAATAATCAGAAGCACCCGAGCCCCAAGTAGCAGTGACAGAATAGCCTATAGTGAAGAAAGAAAGCCAGTTTCCTCGGTTTGTCAGCGAGGAGTTGAGATTTGCAGCAATTAGGGCATCTGCATCTTTGAGATACTCGACTTTTTTGCACACCACCACATAGAAAAGAATGGCTGCAATAGTCACCGGTATGGCACTGATAGCTTGGAACTTAAGCAATACCCTAATGCCGAAAATAGATATCACCATACTTAGCACTGCAATTACAATAATTCCGGCCAGAAGAGGAACCTCGTGCCCCAAACCTGCCAATACCTGGCCTCCAAGAACAGTGTTAACCACCGACCATCCAACACCTCCAATGATACAAATTAAAGACACAAACTTGACACCCCACTGGCCAAATACAAAGCGAGCCCCCACCATCTGACGACATCCCGATTTGGGACCCATTGTGGAGCAGTAGGCGGGCACAAGACACCCGAGAAGCATTCCAATGATCCCACTTACTAAGGAGTCCTTGGTATTCAACCCATATACTAGGGTGGAGAAAAAGAACGATGACATCGACGTAAGCCCCCCGCAAGCAGCAAACCAGAGCCCAATCACATGGATAAGCTGCCAATGGGCTTCCCTTCTAGTGCATCTTCTTTCTTCGGGTGTAAGCCGTTCGATACCTCTAGTCTCTATTCCAAATTCATCTAAACGGTATATCCAGCCAAAATAACGAATGGAGGTTCTGGTTTCGGGTTCCAAAATGGAAGTTTCAACCGAAGCCCCTTTGAACGAAGCCTCTTCAGCAATTTTGGACATCTAACTAACTGATATTTGTTGCTTCCATCATCATGGCCTGGTTAATAGATATCCTGGTACCAAACTACTTTTAATCGCATGAAATATGCGATTAAAAGTATCTGGGGAACCCACACTGTTGCGGGTGTAACGAACCCATCTTCAGCCTCTGGTGATGGGCCCTTCTACCATACTCATCCCTTCAGCTGCCATGTCTTTTGTGGACCTGCTTCTCCAGAAATACTCGTCCAAACTTGAATCTGCTGTCTCGCACAACCTTACCAAACAGTTGTGTTCTGGAACCCTTCCAGATGCGGTACTCTTCACCTACCTCACACAGGACCTTATGTTCTTCAATACTGGATTGAAGGTGTTTGGAAGAGCGTTGGCGGAGTGTGATGATCCCAAGGCCTCCATTGTGTTGGGCAAGCAGACGGGATTCATCTGTAACGATGAAAACGACTACTTCAAAAACGTGTTGGATCAATTGACAGAAATGGTCAAATCAGTGGTACCTGCTATGGTAGGTGAGGACCCCAAAAAATTGCCAGAGGTTGCAAGGTACCTTGAATTTATGGACGAGCCTCGGACATATCCAGAGATCATTACTTTTATGTATGTGATGGAAAAGGTGTATCTTGATTGGGCGGAAAACACCGTGGTGGCTCCCGATTTACAGTATAAGCACAAAGAGTGGATTGTCTTACATAGCGGAGAAGCATTTTCTGCCTGGACCCAATTTTTGAAGTCCGAGGTTGACCGAGTGGTTACAGAAGCAAATTCACACGATTGTGAAAAGGTGTTTGTGAAGACTTTGGATTTGGAAAAGGAATTCTTCGATGCCTGTTATAATTACGCAAATTAAAACCTATGATAAGCTGAAAATAAAGTTTTAGTTAGAATAAAAATCATATTTAGCTTCCCCCCCCCCCCTAAGTGTAGCAAGTAGCCATATGATTCTGCAACTGTCTAATTAGGTAATACCACTCAATTGCCCTTGAAATCGCAGTGTTTTTGTACAATTTAGGTTGGCTCCTTTTAGGGTGCTCCAAGCGGTAGAGGGGTGTAGGCTCACTCCCTAATCAATGGCCAACAAGCCCCATTCAATTGACCTTCTACACCAATCAGCTTGAAACGGCAGCCATTTGGAGCCCCTGATTGGAGGCTATCGCCGCCAAGTATGTAATTGTACTAGCAACCATTCACAAACTCTGTTGGGTAGGCCTCTGGCTATGCACTTATGTGTGCGTCGTAGTATCAAATAGCCTCTTAAGAGAATAGGGAGTGAGATAACGGGACACCTGGCCCCATTGCAAAAGAATATAAATAGGCAAGACTATCCCAGTTGGATTGATTTCCAGCATTCTGCTTTCTATCCACCATGACCACTCAAAAAATCTCTTTCTGTCTCAACTGGCAAGCTACTCCTTACCACATTCCTATCTTTATTGCATCCACCAAGGGATACTTTAAGGAACAAGGACTTGATATCTCGATCTTGGAGCCTTCCAACCCTTCCGATGTCACCGAATTGATTGGTTCCGGTAAAATCGACATGGGATTGAAGGCTATGGTCCATACTTTGGCTGCAAAAGCCAGAGGGTTCCCCGTGACCTCGATTGGCTCGCTTCTTGATGAACCTTTCACAGGCTTACTCTATCTTGAAGGCTCCGGCGTCACCGAGGACTTCACCTCTCTCAAGGGTAAACGCATTGGCTACGTTGGTGAGTTTGGAAAGATCCAGGTCGACGAGTTGACCAAATATTACGGTATGACTCCCGACGATTTTACCACTGTCAGATGTGGCATGAATGTTGCAAAAAATTTGATCGAAGGTTCAATCGATGCGGGTATTGGTATCGAATGCGTACAACAAGTGGAATTGGAAGAGTTCTGCCGTAAGCAAGGCAGACCAGTTTCCGATGCCAAGATGTTGAGAATTGACAAGTTGGCCGAGCTTGGATGTTGTTGCTTCTGTACCATTTTGTACATTGCCAACGATAAATTTATGGCTGCAAATCCTGATAAGTTGCAAAAATTCATGAGTGCCATCAAAAAGGCCACCGACTACGTGATCAGCTCTCCCAAGGAAGCCTGGGCCGATTACTGTGACTTCAAGCCTCAGATGAAGTCGGAGTTGAACTCCAAGATGTTTGAAAGATGCTTTGCTTACTTTTCCGATTCCTTATATAATGTCCATCGTGATTGGAACAAGGTCACCAAGTATGGGAAGAGATTGGAAATCTTGCCTCAAGATTACTTGCCCAACTACACCAATGAGTTCTTGTCGTGGGATGAGCCTGCAGATTCCGAGGATCCTTTGAAGGATCAAGAACTGATTGCCAAACTCCAGTCAGAATGTAGAGCTTGTGGTGGATACAGAAGACTAGTTAAGTGATCTTTTAAAGTATATACAAGTATGATATTTGATCTATGAACATTAGTAAGTGATTTGAGACACATGTAGCCAATTTGAGTCTATCGTGATATGCCTTAAGGTACTTTTGAGCGGGCAAAATCACTTGTAGAGGAACCCTAACCAGCTGTTCTTTCTGGCTTCCATTTCGGCCTGAGGAATAAATGCGTCAATGTGCTTCTTAATCTTCTCCACACCTTCATCAGCAGTGGCTTCTCTACCAATCACATCAACAAAATTACCCTCGGAGTCCATCAAGTAGAAGAAAATCGAGTGGTCAACCAAGTAGTCTTGTCCTGGCTTCACATCTGGAGGAGTGGAGAAATAAACCCGAAATTGTTTACAAGCGTTCTTGACATTTTCATAAGTACCAGTCAATCCCACTATAGAAGGATGGAAATCTTGCAAATAATTCTTGATCACTTCAGGAGTGTCTCTGGCAGGGTCACAGGTGATGAAAATAGGTTGCAATTCGATCCCTGATTTGCCCAAATCATTCAACATATCTCCCAATTTATCTAATTCATCGGGACACACATCTGGACAATGAGTGAATCCGAAATAAAGTAACGAAAACTTCTTCTGGTCATTCTTCAAGTTATCTTGAGTGAATGGTTGGTTTTCAGTATCAACCAATTTGAATGGACCTCCAATAAGTGGCTTACCAACACCTCTTTTGGACTCCACTTCTTTTTGAGTTCTCAATCTTTCCTTTTCTTTACTGAACCAGTAAGTGAACCCTCCACCAACAACAAACAACACACACACTGCTTTCCACGAGGCAAACTCAATACTATTCCCAGCTGCATACTTCTTCGAATCGTCTCCTCCTCCAATAGCCACTCTACTCAAAGGCCGCTTCTTAGGTTCCTCGGGCTTTGACTCGTTGAATATCACACTATTTGCATGGAAACAACGAGAAATACACACACTGCCAACAGGCCTGGCCGCTGGAATGCGGAGTGCTGCTCTGGATATCATGGACTTGCTAAACATTACACGAAGTAGTTGATGTGACAGCGGTGAAATTTCGGTGCTTAAAAGATACTTGGTCACGTGATGCGCGGCACGTGTAGATCATCCCACCACTAGATTTGAAATACCCTGGTCAGTCGATAGTTTAGAGTCTAAGCGTAACTATTATTTTTAAGCTCCTCTTCGGTTGACATAATTCTGCATTTGGGACATAAAATTTTTGGAAGCTCGGGAAAATATCCCTTTCAGTAGGAGGTAACATACTCCAACTATATCGGGACTGACTGGACATAGAACTGGTACGTGTCTTTTGCAACCCATAATCTGGAACTTTAGTTTGTGTGCTTGTCTCAAATTTATAAATTTTATTTCTTTTAGTAGGACATTGCAGCTAATAATTACTTGAGTCAATTAATGACAAACTAAGGCAATGCGGCAAGCTATATGGTTATATCGGTTTTAAATCCTGCAGTCGGATCTAAACTCAAACCCCATTCATGGAATACACAAACTAAGTGTTAATTTATCATGAAACAAGCCAGAAACGTATCAATCAGTCAAAATAGTGGCTTTTTAAGTTGGTGTGTATTTGTAAGCGCTTACTAAGCCGATGACCTTCGCCATCTAAAACAGATTCTAAAGTATTAGATTAATTAACAATGGCAAATATCGATCAACTCACCCAGTGGGCGACCGAAAACGGGTCTATCATATCACCGACTCTCGAATTTAAGCGTTTCACCCCCGGGAATATCGGTGTTATCTCTAAGGAAGCACAATTGTCGGATGAACCTCAAATCAAACTTTCCAAGGACATTATCATTACATTACAAACTGCTATAGATGGATTGGACAAAGACAGTGGACAGTCGAGTTTTCAAATAATTTCCGGAAAGACTTCAAATATCAATTCTGTGCTCAAATTGTATTTGGCAAGAGAGAGGACTTCCAAATATATTGAAAAGTCGTTCTTTAAACCATACCTCCAACTTCTACCTTCGTTAGAGCAGATCAACTCACCTTATACCTGGAGCCCCGAGGATAAGGCTCTTTTGAAGGGAACAAACTTGGGCCAATCTTTAAGAAGTAACTTGGCCCAAATCATTGAAGAATGGTGGCAATTAATAAATTTGTTACCTGAACAAATCGAAAAGCCCAAAGATCATTTTATTAATATGAAATTTTACTATGAACACAAGTTTTACACCGATCAAGATCTTTATCAGTACTTTATAGAGAATGAAGATATCGATAACTGGACCAGTTTCCCGAATTATTTATGGTCTTCGATGATCCTTAAATCCAGATCTTTCCCTGCTTATCTTTTGAATGAAATCAGCCACAAGAAGGACGAGGCAATGCTCTTACCAGTTATAGACCTTCTCAACCACGATAGTAAGGCCAAGGTGGAATGGGGTGTTCAAGGAGATTTTTTCACCTTCAAATCAAATGATAGCGTCGCCAGTGGACACCAGGTTTTCAACAACTACGGGATGAAAGGGAACGAAGAATTATTACTTGCTTACGGTTTTGCCGTCAAGAATAACGTAGCAGACTCTGCAGCCCTCAAAATCAAAGTTCCAGAGTCAATTATCAATGACTTGAAGATAAATGGTATCAAACTTCCCTCGATAAATGACTACACCTCTTCAGTTGTTAGAACGGAAAAATATGAACCTGATACCAATTACGAAGATGGGATATTGTTCTTTATTACCAAAGACAATTTACCTGACAATTTGGTGCAAGTGTTTCAATATTTGGTACAAAATCCTTGGGAAATTGGGATCAGTCTTAGAATGCAATTGGCAGGAATCAACCAATTGAGAAATGCAATTGAAGCCAAAAATAACCTTATCAATATTACACATTCTGATTCCGTCAATTCTGAGGCCATCGAGATTTATGCCCAAGCCCAAAAACAAATATTCCAAGCTGCCGTGAAAAAGCTCAAAAGTATGGAAAAGCAATTATTAACAGAGCCAGAAAATAAACCCAGATTCATCACCTTGAAAAATGTCTACAAGAAAGATACCAAGTTACAACAATCACTTTTGGTATCTCTTGGGGTAGTCAGTTATGACTCTATTCTCGAGCACGAGTTACAAGATCAAATATGGTTATTGTACTTGATCAGGTGCTACAATCGGGATGAGTATCTCAGTGGAGAAATCGACGAAGAAGGTGATGATGATAACTACTTGCCATTGTGGATTAAAAGCCACTTTGAGAAGATAGAACAACAGCAAGTTTCTGCTGCCGAATTGCTCCAATACAGAGAGTTGCACCAAGGGCTCATTGAGCCATTAAGCAAGGCAGTTCCAGAAATATATTCAAAGGGTAAATGGGGAATACGTGAATTGGCTTTGAGTGCAAAACTATTGGATTCCATTAGTTTTGTTAGAGGAAAGGAACAGGAGTGTATTTTGGTGGAGCCATAAATCTTTTGATTCTTGACATTCAGATGCTGAAAAGAAAAGGATTTTATCACACCAGTTGAATTTGTAAAAGTACAGGTTCGAGAGATTATTTGGGATAACTTAAATTATATATTTTAGTTTATGAGAGTCAAATGCTATGTATAACTACGGCATGCCATAATTTCAGCTTTTTATGTACCTGATAATGTGATGAACAACTTCAATTATTTAATAAATTGTTGTCCACCAGCCACGGTAGTAGCTTCAAGTTTGAACCAGTTTAATTGAACACTTGTTTAAAGAAGCAAAACTGAGTTGAATATTGAAACCATGCCAGAATAAATGAACTATGATGTCGATTAAAGATATAAGGAACCAACTTGAGGTCAAGTTAGGTGTATATTACGTACATATGAATTAATTAACAGCAACTCTAATCTTCTTTGATACCACCGGCACCAGAAGTTTCGGCATTTTCAACACTAGACTTGTCAGTCTTGACGTCAGCAGCACCACCAGTCAAAGCTTGCAAGAAGCCAGGAGCAGCCTTGAAAGGTCTCTTCAAGTCACCAGAAGCAGGGGTACCAAACACGTGAATCTTGACAATATTGACCTCGAAAGCAGACTTGACAGAAGAAACCGATTGCATGACCAATGGGTTGGTGTACTTCATGTAAAGATGCATGAAACCCATCATGGCCAAAGAGGTGAACACACTCTTGATTTGAGAGTCGACTTGCTTCAAATCATATTCCTTAACGGTGGTAACAACGGCCTTTGGCTCGGTCTCACCGGCCATAGGGTTGGCTGGCTCAACGTACTTCAAGGTGGTCAAATCGTTCTTGGAGTTGATCTTGAATCTGGTGTACAAGTACACCGACAAGGCGATGGCTTGACAGGACAAGTAGAAGATTCTGACATACAAAAGGATGTCTGGGTCTTCCAAGTCCAATCTACGGGACACTTGCATCATGACAAGCATCAAACCTAAGTTGGTCACAGCGGGATTCATCTTGAAGTGTGGGTACTGGGAGAAGAAGGCGGCGAAGGCGTTGGATAATTGAAAAATGCCAACAAATGGTTATCAACGATTGAGACTCACACGACGCGATTATGTAATCGGGATGGAACCGTCTAGAAGTACCGTGACACTAGCCAGCGACTTGATCCAAAGGTGGGTAAAGGTGACTAAGGTGCCTAAGGTGCCTGGAGTTAAACGGCTATAAGTACCTTTGAGCTTCGCGAAACGTATTAATGGCATAGTCATTTAATGTGGACCACCTCAGTAAATTTTGGCTGGTTTGAGCGTTGTAGTGGGCTGTAGTTGGCCGTAGTGGAGACTGGATGTAAAGTTCGCAGCCAGAACGATCAATTCAGATGGTATGGGATTCACTTCTGTCAAACTAAACCAATACGTTTCTCTACTTCTATGCTGACGAAGAAGAAGAAGAAGAAGAACAAGAAACAAGAACAAGAAGAAAACAAAGAATGAATTATTTAACTAGTCCTTATTAAATAAGTAGTCGATTTCTCTACAGGTGTGTTCTTATTATGATTAAATTGGTGTTGGTTTGAACGACTGCGAAAATCCGTGCCGTGCGGGTAGGTGCCCTAGGTGAAAATGCTAAATTTATATTAACGTCATAATGATGAATGAATTAGTCGTGTGTATTTTATTAGTGTGTATTGTATCTAACAAAGCAAGAAGAGATGAGCTTACCTCATTAAAAGGAATTATAAGTATAAAAATACCCATATTAATCTAGATTAATATGATGACAAATATTTCGATCATTATGCTAGTAAGAATATTAGATCAATGTGCAAAAGTATAAAATATATGTAACACTCCCACAGCCAAAACCGTCCTGGTCTACAAGACTCGCCAAGTGCTTCATAAATTAGGGTTCTGGATATTACTGCGAAAAGTCGCTACTATAGTGCTATTGTAGTGTTACTGTAGTTCTATTGTAGTGCTATTGTAGTGCTATTATAGTGCTAATGTAATTTTCGTCAATCGACTTATTTTGAATTATGCTATGTATCAACAAGGTCAAGAAATTCTAAAGTGGCTCTTCATCAAAAGAGACATCACCAAACTCCCAACATCCCAAATGTTGGGCCTTGGCGCTGGTCTGCTCCTTCAAAAGCTCATTTACATAGTCCTTGACCGAAGGGCTGACGTTGGTAGTATTGACAATACCCCAACCTTCCTTGACTAATTGCTTGTTGATGGTGTAGGAAGCGTCTTTCAACGATTGTTCAGAGTCGTATAAAATACCTTGGAACTCGGTGCCAACCCCAGGCAAAGCACTGATCACAAGCTTCTTGTCGAAACAGAGATCCTCCAAAGCATACAATGCCTCTGTCAAATAATCAGTGGGCTTCGAGGGTGGTAAATTCAAGTTTTGTAAGGTGGTGGTATGAGCAAATGCTGGATACGTAGTAACCGAAAAATTTGGTGGAAGTACTCTTAATGATGATAATCCAACCTTGTCGATATTACCAAAATCCAAGTGTTTCACCTCATACTTGTTGGATGCCTTGTCGAAATTGATCACTTTGGCACGATAGTACTTTCCATTTTCCGAGAATTTGGCAGATACCAAATCATTTTTCTTTGGTGGCCTGCTCAAATTATGAGGTAAATCAACAGAAGTATTGCTGGCACTAGGAACTTTGCTATGGAACTCATTGAACAATTTCTTAAATGTAGCAAATTTTTGAGATGTCGCCGAATCTAAATGATGGAAAGAGATGACTCCAGAAGAGTCGATGTCCACTACCTCAATATCAAAGAATTTGGGTTTTGATGCCTCGAGATTCAATTGGTATAATTGTCCGGCCACAAGGTCGGCTTCTGCCTTTTCTTTGGTCTCGTCGTAATCCTTCCATACCCCCTTTTTACCCTTCTTGGCTTGTTCTTCGGCCTTGATCAATTCATTGGCAAATGGATTGGAATTCACAGCAAATTCGTGCGTCTTGACCAAACCTTGTTCCAACAAACTGACTTGAACAGGGTGTAAAGTGCTTCCGGATGCAAACAAATTACCAATAAACCCACCAGTTTTGTCGGAGTCATAAACCTCAAATTCTACATTTCTTTGTAAAAATTTTTTGTTCATAAACTTCAATCCTTCATCCAAAGCATCAGTCTTGGAATTCGATAATCCTCCCAAAATTAAAGTCAATTTCATTCCTTCTTTAGGGTTGAAAAGTTTGACTCTGTTAGCAGAAGGAATAAATTCCACATGGTAGCCCCCAGAAATTCTTCCCTTTTGCTTGAAACCATTCAAAAAGGTTTTTGATTTGGTGGAATTTTCAGAGGCATCGATGATTCTGGTCCCAACAGACAACACTTTGTTGATATCACCAGAAAAGAACACACCCTTTTTACCGGCTTTCTTTTGTTCTTCTTCCAATTCTACGAGTCTATCCCAATTCAATGATCTTTCATGAGCAGTCGCCTTATTGTGTCTAATAACAGTACCCATACCATTTTTAATGATAAGTTCAGATAAATCGGTCGACCCATTGATCTTGAAACTTACAAGGAATCTAGCGTCGAAGCCAAGTTCCTTATTTTCATTTCTGTACCCATCGATAAATAAAGTACCTGATTTTCCAATGGTATTGTGTCTGACAAATTCACGAGCAGTTGCAACCAAAGATTGTTGTTGTTGCTCGTTAGAGGTGACAGTTTTATCGGATGGTCTTGGGGCTCTGACTGATGCCAATTGAACCGTCAATTCTTCGTCGGATGGTAAACGAACCACTAAAGTATCAGCACCAATGACTCTGGCAATTTGTACATTGTCAATGGTAGAGCCTGGTTTAATGGTCTTGGGTCCTCCAATACTGGCAGAGGGGCGAGAGGTGGTATTTGCAAATAACCCTTTCCCCAAGGCCTTAGCTGATTGTTCAGCTCTTCTGAGTTTGGCCATGGTGGTGGACCCAATCATGGTCGATTGCCAATCAACAATTTCTCCTAAACCACTTTCCAATAATTTTTCATGGATATCATTGCCAGAGGGGTGCAAAATGGTGGCAATTGGAATACCAGTTTGGCTTTCCCCGACAATGATAGCAGTCAATTCGGCCTTTGTAGTTAAAAGCTTTTCTTCAACAAATGCTTTGGCTTGTTGGGCCACTTTAGTGACATTGGCTGACTGGGTGGTATCGTCTGTTCTGGGTGCCTTGATACCTGCCAACAACAATGCTGTGGTGACATGTTGATTGTTTCCACTTACTAATCTAGCCATTACTCGATCACCACTAATGACTTTTTCAACAATCACCTTGAGTGGTGACTTTTGTGATTGATTAATGACAGCCTCATCCAAGGGAGCAATGGTGATGGCACTTTCACCCTTCCATAAACCCAATTGAGCCGATTTTCCCTTCTGTTGACTATCAGAAAGTTCATAATAGATATCACCGTCATCTTCTGAAAAATTATCCTTCAACTTGACCGTGCCATGTTCCAACAAATATGCAACCAATGACTTGAAAATTGGTGCCTGGATGTCACCAAACTCTCTTCCTCCTGCACTCTTGTGGTTTACTTTGAACTTGATCTCTTTTCCAATCAAAAGTTGTCTCAAGAATTCTTTGGACTGCCACAGTTCGTCCAGCTTGACGTATGAAAGCGTGAGGATTCTTTCGGGAGCAGGGACCTGGTTGGTTTTGGAGGGCACCAACACGACGGTGTCTCCGCTTAACACATTCTTGACTTTGGCAACAAATACTTGTGACATTGTTGAAGAAGTTCAAGGTGATTCGTGGCCCGTAAAATGGTGATCTGGTCTGGTCACATGACCACACCCTGGGTCGATCTTCCCCAACCCTCCTGCTCCACCAATTAACTAATGCCCCCACCTCCGAGATTCTGGGACCCCTACACTCTACTCTCAAACCCATCATCGAGTCCGCGTCTATCTGTCCGGCCCCTGTAAGAGGCCGCCTGTTGGCTTAGATGGCTAGAATCTGGGGTATATCACGTGATCGTCGATATCACGTGATCTGGTACCTATCCTAGTGTCACCGCTTTGACTGACTAGTACAAGTGACGGAATCAATGGCTAGAAGTACCGCCCAGAAAAGGCTCTTGAAAGAGTATCAGCAGTTGTCACGGGACCCGCCTCCCGGGATTGTGGCCGGACCGGTATCGGAAAACGATTTGTTTGTGTGGGAATGTTTGTTAGAAGGACCATCAGATACACCATATGAAAACGGGGTGTTCCCAGCTACTCTTAAATTCCCCAAAGATTATCCTTTGAGTCCGCCGGTTCTTAGGTTCGATCCGCCGTTGTTACATCCCAACGTTTACGCTGATGGCACCGTCTGTATATCCATTTTGCATGCTCCCGGAGAAGATCCAAATCAATATGAACGGCCAGAAGAACGGTGGTCACCAGTTCAAAGCATTGAGAAGATTTTGTTGAGTGTAATGTCAATGTTGGCGGAGCCTAATCCTGAGAGTGGGGCCAACATTGATGCTTGTAAGTTGTGGAGGGATAACAGAGAAGAATATAATCGTCAAATTAGACAGCATGTAAGAGAGTCATTGGGATTATAGATGCAGTTCTCCCACCAAGACGTTTAAGAAGCATCGATACTGAAAACCACCTAGTTGTTCCTAGCGTTGGCCATAAACTATAAGATGATGACAAATTAAGATGTTTCCCCAAGTCTTAGACACTAGATATTGACCAGGCTCGGAGTTGTCATGAATAGGTATTATATGATAATGAGCTACAAGGCTATTTGGGTTATAGATATCAATTAATCAGCCACAACTGCTATATAGGGTAAAATAAATTGTGAAGATGCTATAGGGAAACCCATAATCCACGATGTTCATGTGTTGCAGGACTCAATGAAGTAAATAAAAGTAGCAATGGAAATGATCATAAACCAGTAAAATTAAATGAGAAAACAACTCGTAATTAAATAAATCATACAATAAAGGAATCAAAAAAACTATAGTGGAAGGTCGTTTAGAAAGGGTATGGAAATGAGTATAGGACGTATCGTTGTCTATCATGAAGATTAAAAAATGGAACATGGAAATTAGGCTCCATGAAACAGGAAAAGTAAACTGGATTTTGAAAATGGAATATGAAAATTAGGATAAATGGAAAGTTGACATATGAGATTAGGATAATAAAGATGGCCGGGAAAATACGATATAAAGATGGAAAATGGAAAATGGAAAATGAACAGTACTTTAAAAGATGGAAAGATGGAAAGATGGAGGAAACCAGCTTACGGGTTTATCTAGTGTGAAGAAAAGGCACTGTTGTTCAACGTGCAATGAATTTTTCACCAGTTTCTTCCATAATTCATCCTATTTTGGGCCAAATGATTCTGGTCATAGTCATAGTCAGCCAGTCCACTAGCCACTCTTCTTCTTATGGGTAAGTTGGGAGGGGTTCTCTTGGGCGACTGTGATATGTAAGCCATCCGAGTCTTAGGGGTATTTATTTCTGGATAATTTCTCTTGTAGTCGATTCCTCGATTATATTGGAAATTAGGTGATCCCAACTGTTTGTTGAGCTGAGAGGGGCTGATGTTGGCGGTGGAGGCTATGGGGTCATCCAAGGTCATGGCTGGCAAAAACTCCATATCAGATTGGATATCGAACGACTTATGGGTGTAGAACTTGTTGATGATGACCTTATACGATTGGAATCTGGTATCAGATACGGCACTGTTTCTGGCAACAGTGGCCACGCCCGAACGGTTGAAGGAATCCATGATACTCTAGTGGGATGCAAAGAACGTGATCAGCCTGGTCTATGGGGTTTGGAGTCTCTAGCCAAAGATCAGACGATGTTAATAAAGTGTGGTGATCTAACCAACAGCGATGTGAAAATTTTGGTGCGCACAGTATGGGGAAGATCATAATCCATCTCTTCCCAAGATCCAGGTGATGTATAGACGATTGGGTCCAGGACCGCGGCTGGTGTTCCAGAGACATTATGCAAAGTCGCTTAGAGGAAGCAGTCTCTTGAGAAAAAAAGGTGCTGCGGATGCAAAGATAAAGGCATCATCAGAGACATCATCAACAGCATCTTCACCAGTATCATCATCACCAGTATCATCACCAATACCAGCATCACCATTGCCCACCACTGTACACCCAAAAAAACCAGCACGAACGCGGTTTGCTCCCTCGCCCACAGGATATCTCCATTTGGGGTCCCTTAGAACTGCTCTTTACAACTATCTTCTTGCCAAAAGTACAGGCGGCCAGTTTCTTCTAAGGTTGGAAGATACCGACCAGACCAGGTTGGTGACCGATGCCGAACAAAACATATACGATAGTCTTCGGTGGTGCAACATTCAGCCAGACGAAGGACCGGTCCAAGGAGGCCCCTGTGGTCCTTATAGACAATCGGACAGAAAGCATATCTATCAAGAATACGTGCAAATCTTACTAGACAAGGGCTTGGCTTATCGCTGTGTATGCTCTAAGGACAGATTGGCAAGCTTGCGAGACTCTGCAATGCAATTGAAGCCTCCTACCACTGTCACTTACGATAGGAAATGTGCCTATGAGGACCATCCTCCCCAAGAGTCGGCGGTGATCAGGTTCAAGTCGCCTGATAAATACGAGCAGTTCTACGATTTACTTCATGGAAAACTCGATCTTCAGCCCCAGTATAACTATTCTGATAGAAGATATGACGACTTTGTAATCATGAAGTCTGATGGGTTGCCAACCTACCATTTTGCCAACGTAGTGGATGACCATCTTATGGGCATAACTCATGTTGTTCGGGGCGAAGAATGGCTCCCTTCGACCCCTAAGCATATCGCTCTTTATCGGGCTTTTGGTTGGCTGCCTCCTGACTATATCCATATACCCTTACTCACCTCTTTGGAAGACAAGAAACTTTCCAAGAGACAGGGTGATATTGGAATCTTGAGTATGAAAGAAAAAGGAATTTTGCCCTCTGCATTGATAAATTTCGTGGCTTTATTTGGCTGGTCCCCTCCTAGAGAAGTACCCGGTGTGAGTAGTAGTGAATCAATGACTTTGGACCAAATTGTATCCAGTTTTTCCTTGGACCACTTGACCAAAGGTAACGCTAAAGTCAATGAATCCAAACTCCACTTTTTCAATAAATACCATCTTGGTAAAGCTATCAACGATCCGAACAGGCTTCAACAATTAGTTGATGAGTATTTACCTAGATTTGAAAAATTCACTGAAAACTTCCCTACTACAAAATACGACAGACCCTTTCTTGAAAAATTGATAAAATTCTTGGGGCCAAGTTTATCTACGTTGAATGAGATTGAGAATCATGGCTATATCTTTTCGGCAGTCGACTATGCTGGTGTGTCTAAAACACCTTCGCCGGAACTCGTTCCCTTGTTAAAGAGGCTCTTTGAGCTTCCCGCAGATTCGTTCGACCAAAATGTTAAACTCATCTTACAAGAAAATCCTAATATTTCCAAAAAAGATATTTTCCAAACAGTAAGGTTTGCTTTATCGGGAGGTGCATCTGGGTTATCAATCCCATTGTTGATAGATTTGATAGGGGAAGAAGAATTCAAAAGTAGGTTAGAGACGGCAGTGCTATTTTTACAGCAATGAGTCCTCAAATAATAAAATTGGTTATTTAACTGGTTTTATACTATTGAATTCTAAAAAAAAAGTTAAAGCTTATACTTTGATTTGCCTCACGAAGTCCATATAATCGGGCTTTTTAGAATCCTTCTCTATGGGTCCTATAAATGGTCCTGTGTATATACAATGAACCACCATATCTGGATGGTAATATAATCCTGTTAATAATTTTGGAGTAATCAAAAAGTATTGCGACTTGTTATTCTGACATGCGGTATGAACCAAGTACCTATGGGCCATCTTTTCATTTTTAGGATCCATACCTTGGTTGATTTCGTCAACTACTCTTAACGGAGCATCGGTCAATCCTTGTAATGCCATTATGAAGAAGATCGTAGACACCGCTCTTTCTCCTCCTGATTGCGATTGATGATCCAACACTTTCAATTCAGACTCTTGTCTAAACTTTACCAAAATTTGAAGCTTCCAATCCTGAAACCTTTCACTCTTTGCTAATTCCACCCTACCATCGCTAGCAACTTTCGAAAATCTCTTATTGAATGCAAGTGAGATTCTATGAACGAGACTCATAAGTTCGGGCTCCCAAGTTTCTCGTATAAGGGAGGTCTGGGTTAATAAGTTATCTCTACGTTCAATGATTCTTGGTAAATCATTTTCTGCACGGGTAATTTCATCAAGTTTCTTTTTCAAGCTTTCCACTGAACTTTGGTCAGCAGTAGATTTAATCGATTTTTCGTTTTCTAATTGCTGAATTTTCTCTCTTATATCCTGTTCAGTAAACTTCTCTTGTCGCATATATTCTTGAGCCAAATTACTCAATATTTCTTTCTGTTCAGCTGTATACTTTTCGCTTTGTTTCTTGATATCTTTAGCCGCTTGACTATTCTTGATTTCGTTATATTTTCTTTTGGTCTCTATCACCACTTTATTAAGTTCCTCCATTTTTTCTTGAATTTCACTGATCAACACTTCAGTGCTGATTTGTCGATTCCGTGACTGTAAGATTTGCAACTCTTTCAAATTGAGTTCAACTTCTTTCTCTGCTAATTGTTGTGAATATTCCGAGATCTCTGCCATCTTACTACTTCTAGCGATATACTTTTCTTGAACTTTGATCTTGACTTGATTTATTTTCTCAGTATAATCCTTTTGGGATTCTCGTTCCAAAGTTTTGATCGCTTCACTCTTGGATTTGATTCTACCTTCAAGATTTGCCTGCGTACTCTTCAAATGACGAAGCTCGTCGATTCTACTTTTAAGGTTCTTAAGCTCTTCTACAAGAGACTGCTTTTCATCGTCCACGACCTTAATTTCATCCTGGATAGATTTTACCTGTATTTTGGCATCTCTTTCTTTGGTCTTCTGTTCTCGGATTTTATCTTGAAGGTCTTGCTTAGCTTCACTAGTGAGTCCACTAGTACCAAAATAAAATGATCTGGGATTGATCTTTTCAGTAGAATAAAAAAGTTGTCTTGATCCGTAATTAGATCTTTGAACATTGAACAATAAATCACCAGCAATGAATCTTCTAAAGGTAATCAGATCAGAACTATTCGGAGCAGTCAATTTTCGTATTTCTTCATCACTTAAACTCCGTTTTGAAACGGGAATATTGTGGATTTTGGAAGTGTCGTACAACATATTCAATACTTCATCGGGACCAGTGAGATAATCAGATAAATAACCCAGGAACCCAAGAGAGCGTAATTGCTGTGGCAGCAATGAAGGCTTGGGTTTTTCTCTCAGGTTGGTCAATCTCACCGGAAAATTCAACCTTTTTACGTTGAATCCAAAATCAGTAATCTTTTTGTAATTTTCTTGAGATCCCACGGTAATTGAGAATAAAGTATTATTATCAATGACCTTTTCCAAATAATGAGCATAGCTCTTATCGGTAACGTCACAACAAACAACGGGAGCTTCGTAATAGAGACCTTTGAATTCTGGTTTTGCTCTCAACTCCACATGGGCATTGTAGGACCCATCTCTAACCGGATTGTTATATCTAGGGGTGGGTTCAAGGACATCTAACTTGTCCTTACTGTTCAACTTTTCTTCATACCTTTTAGTTTCAAGCATTGCTTGCTTGATGATATTATGAGGACGGATTAATCCATCACTGAGCCGTTCCAATTGAGAATCTCTGGAATCGACCAAATCCTTTTTGGAATTAGAAACGGCTATCAATTCTTTATATTCGGCATCATCGACCACTTCTATATTATTTTTGTTCCGTATTAACTGTTCACGTTCTGCTTTCAAGTTTTCTAATTGTTTCTTTTTATCTACTGATTTATTCGACAAAGCCTCAGCCTTTGCAACCAAATTATCGATTTCGGAATTGATTGTTTCGTAATCTGCTTTCGCAGTGGTAAAATTGGATTTGAGATTGTTGGTGGATTCAAGTAGTTCCTGGAACTGGTGTTGTATGTCACTCAAGGAATTTTTTGTTTCTTCCATCAGTTCGAGGATTGGTGCTGCGCTGTTTTTGAATCTTAAAAGATTTGCCTTTGCCTCATCCTTCTGATCTTTAAGATGGCCCTGTTTCTTTTTGAGGTCAGTCAACTGGGCGAATGGTAATAATTGTATATGGTTATTTAAATTTTCGGTGACTCTTTCATATTCTTGGTACTTGTCAGCCTCTTCTTTCAACGAATCGCGCTCTTCCTTGAGTTTTGCCAATATTTCCTGGAGACTATTAATTCTAGATTCCAACGAGTGTCTTTCGCCATCGATAGATATCAAAGTTTCGTGCTCTTGCAATAAATGGCCATCGCCCAAGGTTCTTTCTGTTTCCAACAACAATTTTTCTGGAGATAACCCAGCAAACTCGGCGACTCTTTCCTGGGGCAAGAAATGACACAAGTTATCCAACTGGATATTTAATGATTTACACTTTTGCTTGACAGCTTTTTCGGTGGTGCTTTTGTTGTTAATGGACCAGTTAGACTCCTTTTCCGTGAAGGAACGCAGGATGCGCAAGGGAGGCTTGCCATCTTCATCTTTCATGACTATCTCGATGGACCCTTTCGATTCACCGCTCTTGATCATTGATTTCATAGTCTTTCTCTTGATGAGATCAAGCTTTCCACCCAACCCAAGACAGATCGCCGCCACAAGCGTGCTTTTGCCGGTCCCGTTGGGCCCAATGATCATATTAAGCGATGGCGACAAATTGAACTCAGCATAGCTGTAGGTGGTGAAGTTTCGGATGGTCACCTTGATGATATAGCCCGGACGGAACTTGTGGGAGTCCAGGGTCGGATCTGGGTTTCCGAGTCTTCTCCTTTTGCCATTGTCCTGGGTGTACTGTGATAAGGCCCCAAGATCACCCACGCTTAACATTGTTGAAGGAAGTTGTAACGCGGTTGAATTTTGTATACGCGCGCGATTGGTGATAGTGGTGGAAACGGTGGAAACAGTGGTAACAGTGGTAACGGCTGAGGACAGCTGGTGCTAGGGGGTATAGGGAATAAAGGAAGGAACCGTCTTACAACACTCTATTGCTGATATTCACAACCATTTCAATTTCTTCGTTGGTCTGAATTCCAAGTAATTACTAGTCTAATATAATTACCATAATTGCACAGAAATTGCTAAAGTTTAGAGAATTTAAAAAAAATTGAAGAATGGCCATAAAAAAAAACAGAAAATTCCAACACATGTTGATCTCAGCTTTAATGTATGCTGTAACTTATGAGGGCCCAAACACGCTCCTGCCACCGTAGTACGAGCGATGTGGCTATTCAGTGGCTATTCAGTGGCTGTTCAGTGGCTGTTCAGTGGCTTCAGTTTCGCACCAATGTGAAACATGCCACCAACTGTGTACTGGTCCCAAGGAGCCAGTCGTAGTGAAATTGCCCACCATGAAGCACCCTCCGTAGCCCTGTCTCCAGTCCGACTCCACCCAGCCGGTCACCGTCGCTTTTATCCCCCGTAGCTCCCCTAACATTCCCAAGAAAGCACTGCTTACGTAACATTCGGCCGTTTATTACTCAGTGTTTACATCCAGAAAAATCCCAGATCAAAAACTACACCGTCAACACACTACACTATACAAAGAATGGTAAGTATAACACACCATCGCCGTTATCATACAATGATCCAGTCTTACTAACACCACCTGCAGTCCCAAAACACCAAAACTTACAAAGATGCCTTTGCACTTTTCGACAAAAAGGGAACTGGAAAGATCCCAGTTGAACACTTGGGAGATTTATTGAGAGCCGTTGGCCAAAACCCCACCTTGGCGGAAATCTCCGAGTTGCAAGGGTCCATTAAGTCCAACGAGTTCGACTTCGACACATACCAAAAGATCATTGCCAGACCTGATGGGTTCAAGCCATTGGGATTACCTGAAGACTATATTAAAGGATTCCAAGTGTTTGACAAAGAACAAACCGGTTACATTGGAGTGGGTGAATTGAGATATATTTTGACGTCGATCGGAGAAAAGTTGAACGACTCCGAAGTCGACGAGTTGTTGAAGGGAGTCAATGTGACTCCTGAAGGTAATGTGGACTATGTGGAATTTGTCAAGTCTATTTTAGATCAATGATTTTCTGGGTTCGGCCACCTTTAATTTCTCCGCTATATACCCACATTTCATATATATACACACACACACACACACACACACACACACACATATATATACACACCATTTCGTTGGGATTTTTAGAGCTTTTTTGAGCTTTTTTGGACTTTTGGACTTTGGGGCTTTGGGGCTTTGGGGCTGTGGGCTGACTGCCAACAGTATTGAATCTGCTGTTCTTAATTAGTCCCACTTCACCATCCCCTTATCCCCCTCGCCAATGGACTATATAGTTTAATTGATTTTTGTGTCACTCTCACTCGCCTATGAGTTGCCAGTACCAGTTTTTTGTAGATGGCTATCACCTATACCCACATGTCGATAGCAGAGATCCAAGCCGGTGCTCAGCATGTGGCGGCGGTGGAGGCTGCGTTATCTCCATCTGGTACAGACGTCAAACCAGACGCATCTAATATCGATTCTTCCATGCTCGATGATCGCATAAACCAACGGTTCCATCTCTTTCCTGGCGAAAGACTAAAGGCATTATCCATCACTGGTGGCACTGTCGGGGGCTTGGCTGGGTTCTACGATGGCCTCAAGTTATCTTCGTTACGGTACTTGACGGAAAACGGTCATCGTCTTCCCAAAACTGTGGGTGGATGGTACTTTTATCATAAGAAGAAAAACTACGTCATGATTGTCAATGGAGCCAAAACCGCCGTCAGACAGGGTCTCAAGTATTCGGCTTCGGTGGGTGGCTTCTTTGGAGTGGAGTGGCTCATCGACACATATGTCAGAGGCGGAACCACCGATTTCTTCAACACCACCTTGGCAGGTATGCTCTTTTCAGGGGCATATGGAAAGTACCATAAGTTGAGCCGGATCCAAGTAATAAACTACGTACGAAACGGTTCGGTGCTCGGCTTGGCTCTAGGCTTGGTGCAGGATATGCTTATCTATAGAAGAGGCGGTCATGTGTGGTATGTGGATACCTTAGCCAAGAAAATGGATGCCTAGTATAGATTTATGGCTATATCGAGTTTCTGGTGTCCATATACAAATTCTTGTAAATATCGTGTGTATATTAATAAAATTGCTTGTCAATTAATGTTTGTCTATGAGATATCACCACTGGTTATTCTTCATCTGATTCATCCAAATCAGGTACAGGATATTTCAATAATGCAGCTATCCCTGTCAATTGATTCAATTGCACTCCTGACTCATGTAGACTGGAAAATACAAACACTTCGGCCCCATTATGCTTGGCCCTTTCTGTCAAGTCGATATAATGTTTTCTCTGCTGGATATCGTCACTTCTAAATAAAGTGTCGGTCACCATCAAGTACCTCACTGCGTCCATATCAATGGCCTTGGTGACTTCGTCAAGACCGTACCATGCTCTACCATCGTCTAAATTCAATGCTTGGTGGAATTGCTCAAGAATTTCTGACTCCTTTAAGAACCGGGTATCACTCAATTTCTTTTTGGTGGTGGGGTCATCCAAAACTTCTT
This sequence comes from Suhomyces bribrorum, assembly GCA_030561385.1. Lineage (NCBI taxonomy): Eukaryota > Fungi > Ascomycota > Pichiomycetes > Serinales > Debaryomycetaceae > Suhomyces > Suhomyces bribrorum. The sequence goes on along the minus strand of JAKTXG010000065.1, from coordinate 12,373 downwards.
GTAATCCTTGGATATACCCAGTAGATGAATGAGCTACCAAGAATTTATGCTTATTTTTCAAAATATCATTGTAGATCTTGGAAGATTCGTGGGTGGAGTTGGATGCTTCTTGAAGAATTTTCTCGTATAGTGTTTTACCTACAAACCCGGGCGACGCTATTATGATGACTTTCAATTTGTTGAAATCAAAGTTTCGAATCATGGTATCAATAACCATAATGTAGAACTTGTTCATGGCCTTTTCCACCTCACTATTTCCATAGTCCTTGTTCTTTCTTGGAATCGACTTTTCCACCTTGGCTTGTAATTTGGTCATGGTCTCAGTCACATAACATAAATGGGCCACTCCTTCTTGTAACACAATAGCACCAATATCGGCCTTCTTTTCGATCGATGACAAATCCTCGAGAACCTTCATGTCGTATTGGTCCCAGCTTTCCTTGAGAATAGTAATATCCTTATTGAGTTCCACCTCTGCTGTATGATAACTGTTCAATGGCACATGTTCATTGGGTTCGATCGACTTTCCACTCAATCTCATCCCTTCATCACTAGCAACATAGTCGATTTCTTCCACGCTCAACTTCAACTTCAACAAAAGCTTTTCCATCTTGGCTTTACCCTTTTCTGCTTGTGTACCTTTCTTAACATTTCGATATGTGAATACTTGAACAATATCCCCAACGGTAAGAAGATTATAAATATGCCATAAGTCTTCTGAATCTTGTGGAACAAGCGTGAGCGCCACGTTTTTGTCCTTGAGCTTGACCTTGGATTTGATAATCATATCGCTAGCTAATGTGTGTAAGTAATTAAAGAATGCTATCCAATGTCAATGATTCCAGATGAGATTTAGTCAATCGTAGTGCGTGCGCTCCCCTACCACAATTCTAAGGTAGTTTAGCGAGAAGCCGTGTGTGCCCTCACTAATTTAGTGAGAAATGTTCTGCGGATGTTCAGGAAATTCTCACGAATTTAGCGAGAACTCATATCATTTTTGTTATGCTAAATAGCAAAATAGTATGAGCGACACCATCGACGTTCCGGTAGATACATTCAAGATTAGCCTTCAATATTAGTGAAATCCATGACTGTGTAGTTTTTTGCATTTCATTAATAATCTATCTCCTCTAAAATCTTCACCAGACTACTTATTGTACTTCCATGTTCTGGTATTCTTTCAGAGTACTTTCCGAGTAATATTATTTGAATAACAGAGAAATATTTATTCATGGAAACCATTTATGTATTACTAATGAAATCCAGTACTTGGGTATCTCATTCAGAGCTTTATTATGAAAGCAAATAGTTCCATGCCGTACCCCATCTAATAATACTAATAATATGATAAAATAAAACTTGGAACTGAACTACAAGAATTAAAACTCTGATTTCTTTCAGGCAAAGTAATTTGTTTACATAAACAACTACTCAGATTACTGAATTTAGCTTAGAGGACTGGATAAGTAATTAAATTGAATCAAGAGACAATTAAATAAATAAAATATTCCTTGCTTATTTAAAGCATTTTTGAGAAATATCAACCTTGATGAAGCATGGTATACTCGCCGATAACCTTTGCTTTAATAAGCAAATAGAAAGTGCTACTATCCATTCACTCTATATTGTCTGATTATATATTTATTACTCTTGATTACGATATATATATGTCTGCTAGGAGACTGTTACTGGAAAATGGCACTAAATAGCACCAGCAGAGTCTGCTGATCGTGCTTACTTGACATCAGCCTTGACGAGAGTACTATTCTTAGCCAATTCACCCTTTTCATTGACCAATCTCTTTGGAGCCTTACCTTCTTCGGTGTAAGTGACTTCAAAGTTTTCGTTGGTGGAGAATAATGCCTGACAAGTTTCCCAAACCTTCTTCTTTGGGTTCAATTGCTTTTCAGGAGTACCGTTGAAGTCTTCAAAGAAAAGTTTATCACCGGCCTTAGATCCTGGAGGAGGGTTGACAAATTCAACCGTGTTTTCATTGGAGGCACACAAAACCATGGCCATGGACTTGACTCCTCTCATGGTCACTGGCTTCAAGTTAGCAATGGTAACAACGTATCTTTGTTGCATTTCTTCAATTGGAATATACTTGACCAAACCCGAGCACACGATTCTAGGTCCTTCTTCATCTCCCATATCGATGGTGGACATGTACAAGGAGTCAGCGTTAGGGTGCTTTTCAGCCTTTTGAATGAAACCAACTCTGAAATCAATTAATGCTGGACTAGGTGGAACAGTGGCAGCTGCTTGTTTGGCATTTTGTTCGGCCTTGGCCTTGGCCTTCGCAGCCTTCTTAGCCTTGGCAGCTTCAGCCCTAGCCTTCTTTTCTTCCTCAGTCAATTCCTGGCCTCCTTTAGCACCGGAAGCTTCTTTAGCAGGTGTTTCTTGCTTAGATTCCTTGGACTCCTGGGTATCCTTGGTGGCAGCAGCAGCTCCGGCAGCTGGCTTCTTCTTTTCCTTAACTTCTCTTGGGAGCTCGACATCATGGTTAATGGTTAATTTTTCACCTGCTGGAATGTCAAAAAGAGTATTTTGAACCAAATCGGCCCATCTTAAAATGTGTCTGTAAGCAGCCAAGTCTTCCTTGGAAGTCCATTTGGAGGCAATGGGCAAAATGCTTTCGAAAACAACCAAATCGGCCTTGGATGGGGTGTTTCCGGTGACAAAGGTCTTGGATCTCAAGTTGTCATTCAATGCTACAAGGGAGTCTTTTTCATCAAATCTGGTGGCCAAGGTGTGGAATTGGGCACACAACGCCTTTTGTTCGGGGCTTAATTCCGGAAATGCACTTGCATCGACGCCGGAAGCTTGTCCTAGTTTCAACTTGTTGAATTTTGCAATGAAATCAGCCATTTTGGTGGGTGATATATAGTGGTAGTTGGAGTCATATACGACAAATTTTTCGTTTGTCACGTGACAAGAAGTGGTATGGCCAAAAGGGAAACTGAATACCCTTAACGAATGATATAAGGAGTAATGCTGGTATAAGTGGTAAATGTATATCAAAAACCAATTAGAAAATGATTCAATCTTAAAATGGAAAAATGTTTAAAATGTTTAAAATATTAAAATTATTTAGAATGTTGGATTAATAATATATATTGTAAGAGAGAGATGGCCAGTCCGTCAGCCACACACCCAGTAAGAATTCCGTTAAAAATCACTTTTTGAAAAAACAATGCTATAAAATGTAGATTCTAGGATATTATCTTCTCTAATGTGGCTATTTCTTCTATTATACCGAATTTATGCTATTCTCACCCACTTTATAGGTAGAAGAAGGTCGTCCTTCTCCCACCCACCTAACCCCACAAAAAAAAAAAAAAATTCTACGGCACTTATACTACTCTTCCTTAGCTACCACAAGCCAGCCATCGTCCAGCTTCTGTTTTGGTGGTTTCGCCAGGCCCATCCTTTTATATATCATTTTTATAAACATTTATCATTATAATCGTAGTGTGATTTATCACCGTTTTTTCGTCCACTCACTACGCGCATATCGGCCTCGGAGTCCTGGGGTAATTACATCTTAATCAACACAGCATGGTGGATTCCGACAGGACATCGGCGGATCCGCCCAAGCAGGTGAGTCACATGCAGTTTGATGGTCACGTTCATCCATACTAACCAGTTCTAGAAACGAAGAAAGACAAATAGAGCATGTAATCACTGTCATAAGGCCCATATGACTTGTGATACCAGCCGACCCTGTAAACGATGCATTCAAAGAGGGTTGGACTCGTCATGTGAAGATGCTCCTCGAAAGAGGAAAAAGTATCTCGTGGATATCCCCAGCTCGGGCGTTGGGGGAAATGGTCATAATTCGATGGATTTACTGAGTTCCAACCTGATTTCTTTATCAGCACTGAACCTGTCAAGAAATGGAATAAACAACTTGCTGTATACTTCGGCACCGCAGTTCGCTGCCTCGACAGACACTCTATTTGGCCAGGTGAAGACTGAGCCGCTACCAGTGACGTTGGATCAAACACCATCATTATCACAACAACAAAACGCCCATGCCCTTCCCTTGCCCCAGGGTTCACCATATCAACCAAACGACCCGTTGAATCGGCTCCAGTATAACCGAGGGTCTCGAAGAACAAACTTTCTTTCTTCGGCTGCGGATTTGGAATATTCTACCCTTTCCAGTATATTACAAGATAATATCACCCATCCACTCTCCACCACTTCCAACGATGGTACTCCTAATTCCATGAATATATCTCCAGCATTATCTCCCAACACCATGGCCCATTCGATATCTGGAAATGCCCGCAATCCTCCCAGCGATCTCACGTACCCCAAAACCCAAATATCTCCTTACTTTTCTGGGTCTTCCCAAACTTCTTCTCCTCAAGATTCTTCTGGTAGAAAAAGTAATACTTTAATTTATGACAACCCAAGATATCCCAAATGCGATGAATCCATCAACCAATATTTCCTTGGTCCCACGGACTCTGATCATGTGCTGATGTTCCCTGATGTAATCACTGCCATTGAGTTAATCAAAATGAGCGACCCCGCCGTTTATAACGAAAGAAACTCAAAACTGAAACTTTCCTTCGCTATTGGAATTGTACCTGATGATAGTCATTATACTAAACTAGGAGAATCTCAAGAGAGTGAATCCTTTTTCAAAGAACCAGAAGAAATATATGCCAAGGTCACCAAGCCCTTTTCTTATACCCCTGGCTACCATTCATTGATTGCTTATCTCAAAAAAAGGTTTCCCAAGGAGATGTTGGTCAAAATGGCTGAGTCAATGGCCGCCTATAGACCTTCTTTTATTGCATGTACAAATTCCTTGAAGGAAGGAGATTTGATATTTATGGAACAGTGTTTCCAAAGAACTTTATTGACATACGATAATTTTCTACGAGTCAGTGGAACTCCGACTATTGTATGGAGACGTACAGGGGAAATCGCTTATGTGGGAAATGAATTTTGTATATTAACAGGATGGTCCAAATATGAGTTGGTGGGCCAAAAAAAATTCATTGTTGAATTATTAGATGATAAATCGGTGGTAGAGTACTTTCAATTGTTTCTGCGAATAGCATTTGGCGATTTCTTGGGGGCCACGATGACAGAGTGTACCTTGTTGACCCCCAAGAGTGATGTGAAGATTCGGACCGGGTGTATGTGGACGTTGAAAAGAGATGTTTTTGGTATCCCCATGATGATCATTGGCAATTTCCTACCAATTGTGTAACGACTACAGTCGATATTATACTAGAATAGTCCTACAGAATCAACCAAGCTGCAAAATTTGTCTTGCTAGAGAAGACCCATAAAGTATGCGCTTGCTGTTAAGAAGATGAGATCAACGTTCGAGACTTTCCTCACACCTATATCAAAATTCTGGCCTGTTTCCATTTCCTTTGAAGAGAGTGGTCAATAGAAATTTCTATTCCATTGAGAAATGTGATGATCAACTCTTTTGTCACCATTATTTTTTTTACCTGTATCTTCCTCGGATTATGGTGGTGGTGATGGTGAATTGTTTCGTTAACATCAAGCATTGCAATGGACTGATACATTCCATCGCGATTAACTTTCTTTTGACCAACTCGTCGTGGACACGGGAGGAAAAGGAAGAATATTGAGTTTCTTGTAATTCTCCAAAAGACTGGCGTCCTCCAGACTACTCCAACCACAATGGAAGCGAGGGTTTCTTAGCTCATGGGAGACAAAAACCAGTCTGCTATTTATTTTTTTGCATCCACTGGTTATGGGGGAGTCCACTTTGTATTTCTACATTATTTATTAGCATCAGATCGAGTAATCCGGTGATGGCTACATTGTGGGACAGCAAGATCAGCCATTCGGTGCGTTATAAAAGGTGAACAAACGTCACCCACGAATGGTCCCACTCAGGGATCTACCCTGGTCCAGTACCAAAAGAGTAGATGTCCCACACCCTAATTATATAATTAAGTAATTCCACCAATCAACTGGTACACCCAGGCCCCAGCGTCCCCGTATGATCCCACCCATCCGCCGCGGTCCCCAAAACCGTGTTGGTTGGCTGTTTTGCCGATCACAATCCACCATTGGTCCCCACACAATCGCACCTTCTACATTGGGACATATCCGCACCTCCCCCATAACACCTATTGGTTATTTAAAATTAACCATTACTTTTCTTGTCAAGCATCACCAGATTGATATATCAACCGTTGGCAATTGAACCCCCCTTTTTTTTTTTGCCATTGTTGCACCGGCATTCTCCGTTAACTTCACCGCTGACTCTCAAGCATGAGCGCTCCTTCTGCCTCGTCCTTCAGGGGTCACCCACCCCACAATCCTCGAGACGGCCTCACCACTAATCTTATGGTGGCAGTATCACTTATATGCTTGGGGTCGCTTCAATTCGGGTACCACATGGCGGAATTGAACTCGCCCGAATCGATCATCTCGTGTCGGGAGTCCAAACCGGGGGCGATTCCCTATGATCAGTCGTGGTTTGGGTCTCATGGGTTCCAAAGATGTATTCCCTTGACCATTGAACAATTGGGGTTGGTCACGTCCATCTTCAGTATCGGGGGTTTGATCGGCTCGTTCTACGTGGGGACTATTGCCGATAAAATCGGAAGAAAGAAAACCAGCTTGTTACATTGCGGGTTGTATTTCGTGGGGTCCACAATCAATGGGTTGAATAATAATCAATATGTGTTTTTAAGTGGCCGGTTTATTGCCGGGTTGGCTGCGGGCTCGGCCATTGTGCTTACTTCCTTATTGATCAACGAGATATCACCTCCTCACCTCAAAGGTTTGTTGGGATCGATGAATCAAGTGTCTATTAATGTGGGGATTTTATTGACCCAATTATTATCTTTGATGTGGACAAATGACAACAATTGGCGGCTCTTGTTATTGACGGCCGCAGTCCTTGGATTTGCCAATTTCGTACTTATCTTCTTGTTTGTACAAGAATCCCCAGTTTGGTTATTAAATAACGGCCATAAAAGAAAAGCCTTGAAGGTGCTTCATGATCTCAGAGGTGGTGACTTTGTCGAGGTTCAGACTGAAATACTTGGTTGGGGCAAACAAGGTGTGGATCCTGGCTCCAGTATAGAAGAAGACAGTTCCATGTTAGACAATGAAGCCAATGAAGAGCCTGATGCACGTCAAATAGGAACTTCGGTCGATTTAAAAACCTATTTGCAATCGTCGGAGTTTAAAAACTCTCGTTTGGTTGCTACCGGTATTTTGGTGTTACAACAATTCGATGGGATCAATTCCATTATTTTTTACGGGGTTTCGGTGTTGGTATCAATCTTCCCTCATTCAGCCATTATCATCAATTGTTTAATATCAACCGTCAATTTAGTAATGACGTTTGCTGCAGCCACCGTGGTTGACAGATTAGGGCGCAAACCATTACTTTTGACTTCGGTGACTTTCCTTGGGATCCTGACGGTCTTGATGGGCGTGGGGATTATTTTCTCCAGCTCCATTCTTTCCATCATTGGAACTTTTACTTACATTACCTTTTTCGCGATTGGAATGGGTCCAATTCCATTCTTATTGGTAGGAGAAGTCACTCAACCAAAAGCAAAGGCACTGGCTCAAAGTTGGGGTACCACCATGAATTGGCTCGCCACATTTATCGTGGGGTACACATTCCCCATCTTAAAGAACTCCTGGATCGGGGGTGGAGTCTACTTTATTTTTTCCTTTATGTGTGTGGTGAGTTACTGGTTTATTAGCACTCAGATCCCAGAAACAAAGGGCAAAAATACCTATGAAGAGGTCTGGGATATGCCTATTCCTAGAATTGAGTAGGAAAATGCCGTCTCTCCAAACAAAGAGGGATGCAAAATTCCCAACACTAATTTTTATTGGAGTTCAGCGATACAATATTCACTACCCCGTCACCACTAGTGCAAGTCTCTAAATAGTATATAATCGTATCTTGCAAAGATTAATATCACCATAGTAGAAATGCCACCAAAATGTAGTTGTAGTTAAAGACACTGTATCACATGATATGTGCCATACTTTTAGGGCTTGCGCCCCCGAAGCTACAAAATTCCCCCGCACGACCCACTTCTATGCACGCAAATTCACTAGTAACTCGCTCCCAATTAGGAAGCCCACGAACGAACCAGGATTCTCACTCCAGTACTGAAAAATTCTTCACCTCAAAAGTATTCCTTTTTTTTGGTTGTAGGATAATTAATCTATTACATTAGCAATGCCAACCAGATTAACTAAGACCAGAAAGCACAGAGGACACGTTTCTGGTATGTACCAAAGGAATCAACACATGTTAAACCAATAAGTCAAATGATTGTGGTGGAAGTGGTGGGTCATCGAGTCATACAAGAATATCAAGAATCAACCAAAACGGGTTTTTCGGCAAACCAAAGAAAGACATTGGAACAAAGACATGAACATAGTTCGTTGGAACCATACTAACAAATATAGCCGGTAAGGGTAGAATTGGTAAGCACAGAAAGCATCCTGGTGGTCGTGGTAAGGCTGGTGGTCAACACCATCACAGAACCAACTTGGATAAGTACCATCCAGGTTACTTCGGTAAGGTCGGTATGAGAACTTTCCGTCAACAACGTAACCACTCCTGGAGACCAGAAATCAACTTGGAAAAATTGTGGACTTTAGTCGACTCTGAAAAGAAGGACGAATACTTGAAGAACTCTTCCAAGTCCGCTGCTCCAGTCATTGACACCTTGGCCCACGGTTTCGGTAAGGTCTTAGGTAAGGGTAGATTACCAGAAGTTCCAGTCATTGTCAAGGCCAGATTTGTCTCCAAGTTGGCCGAAGAAAAGATCAGAGCTGTTGGTGGTGTTGTCGAATTGATTGCTTAAACGTGTGGTTTTTTTAGGATCTACATTAATAAATATAAATAACTGTACATTTAACATGAATAATGAAATGGAGCAAATCGATTATTTGTTTTTATTTTAATTTTTATTTTAATCATGTAGTTGGTAGTAGAACTGAAAATAAATGCAAGTAATATAGACTACAAATCTGAACATCGCTGGCAACCATTTCATTCGATCCATTTCGAAATATAGCTTGCTTTTGTCCGATACTTTGGTGGTGTTTTATTTTTCACCAGTAAATTGGTGAAAAAAGTCGATTCCTTTCTTTTGTCGCATCTTTTGTCGCGTTTTATTTGCGTCAAAACTATGGACATGAACCTTTTTGGTTCCCCATCGCACTCCATCCTATTTGTTGACATATATATGCTTCGAGGTATCATCACTTCCAGGTACTCCTTCCGGTCCATTCCCATATATTCAAATCCTGCACGGTCATTTCCTTCTTTCCGAAACTATACCATGACTAGCTCCACTCCAAAATATAAACCTGCTCCTGATACTACTGAAAATGTCTGGAAACCAGAAACAGCAGTACCAGATCATATCAAAAAGCTTCTTGTACCAAACGGACCAAACCATCATATCAACTACATTTTGGCATTCTACCAAATTGTTCGACTTCTTAAAACCCAGAAAAGAACTGGTTGGATGGACCGAGGAATTCCTGACCATAAGGCAGAGACTATAAGTGATCACATGTATAGAATGTCGATTATTTCCATGACTGTGCCTAATGCCAACATCAATATCGATAGATGTGTCAAGATAGCTTTGGTTCATGACATAGCTGAGTCATTGGTCGGTGATATCACCCCTTTTGGTGGAGTTACCAAGGCAGAAAAACATCGTAGAGAGCTTGAGTCTATAGAATTTTTGGCCTCGATTATCAAACCCTATAACGAGAAGTTTTCCCATGAGATCATTGATCTTTGGTTCGATTACGAAGAAATCCGCACCATTGAAGCCAGATATGTCAAGGACATCGATAAGCTTGAAATGATTCAACAGGCTTGGGAATATGAACAAGAATATGGTGCCAAGTACGATTTGTCAGAATTTTATGATAGCAGATCGGCTATTGTTTCTAAAGAAATTGGTGACATCTGTGATGAAATCATAAGACAAAGACAACAGTTTGTCAAACAATTCACTAAATAGTCCGGCACTGTCCACGTGCCGCCCTTGCATTATACATGGATCGAATCATAGAATATAATTACGTTTTTTTTTTTTGAGCCTACTAAGAGGTGATTTCCGTTCATTTATTGGTTTATCAATAGTTTAATACAACATATTCAGATTTGAATTTTTTTTACAATTTTTTCTAATTTTTGTAAAATTTTACATTATCGAAGTGTTACCATCAGAGGCTAACTTCACTACAATTTAAATATACGAATCCCATCACCCCACTCATGTGTTTTTTTTATATATTTATGCTAAGATTATATTAGATATGGTCGAATTTACCAAAGAAAGTCTCCACCACTTCATTTTTCAACATGTGTTCGGTGTAAAAATTAAAAAAATTACCAGGAACCACAAGCTCAGAAGAAAGAAGTTGTAGAAGCTTCTACTGAGTGACTTGACAGTTTGGTCTACAGTGGTAGCTAAGTAAGCCAGAAGTTCATGTCACGTGCTTATTTATCACGTGCACCTCACTATATGTGCCCGTTTGCTTACAATTACGGTAGCCAATGACTAACGATACCACCAAGCAGCCAGAAGTGGGCGTTTCTGGCCGTAAGATCATCTACGACAAAGATGGGAAACCGTAAGTAGCCGGATGTCCACCATTTTCCATAACAATCGCTGACATCTAGATGCCGGACTTGTAACAGCCTTACTGATTTCCAATTTGCAACAACCGGTATTGCCAAAGCATCAAAGAAGAGTCCAAAGCCCGCTACTGCCGGCTACAAGGACGTGCCGCCAGATGTTGAAGTTTTGGGAAAGTCATCGTGGACGTTGTTGCATTCGATCGCTGCCACGTACCCTGAAACCCCAGATTCAAAGCAACAGCTGGACTTGAAACAGTTTTTGAAACTCTTTGGGAATTTCTATCCATGTTGGTATTGTGGAGATGATTTCAAGGAGTATTTGGGAAAAAATGAGCCCAAAGTGGATACCCAGGACGCTTTTGGTAAGTGGTTATGTGATGCCCACAACGAAGTTAACGTGAAGTTGGGCAAGCCCAAGTTCAACTGTAATTTGTGGAAACAGAGATGGAAAGATGGATGGGAAGAGAACAATTAAATGTAAATAGACTTGAAGCCTCGCTCAGTGATTTATTGGGGCAATGCCAGTGTATAAAGGGCCCCAGGCCAAATAGATGCCGAAAATATCGAACTAAACATCCAACTACATTATCTACTTGTTATGATTTGTTACGACCATGTAGGACTAGTAAGAGTTAGTTGGTCACCAGGGCCTAACCAACGCCACTATATCACGTGGATAATTAGGTTGCTAAATAAACTCAAAGCTGACGGTATTGACACTTATCACCAATATGTTTCACCGTGGCGCCCTTGCAATCCCTCGAACCGCATCCCATATATCGACTCAGTTACGGTTCAACCGTAGTTTGTTCAACGGATGGTTCAAGGCCTGGCAGACCCAGCAAGTGATCTATCCTCCCAAGCCCGAGGAGTTCACCACCAAGAACCGGATCTTTGAGGTTTATGTCAGTAACGCCAGCGAACTTCAAGATTACCTCCTTTTCAAGGAACCATTGCTTGTAAATTTCACCTACAGTGATTCCAAATCCAACAAGGTGACCCAGGCATTATTTGATATCTTGAGTAAGAAGGATAAATACCCTAGTGATACACCAGTGAATTTAGTTAACGTTTCGGCAGACACGCCAGGAGGCCGCGAGTTGATGCTTCAGTATGGTGTGGGCAAAATACCCACGGTGGTGTTGTTACGGAAACAAATACCGGTCGACCGTCTAGTGGTTGATTCTGACCAGTTTGGAGAGAACGACATTCTTGGATGGTTGAGAACAATCAAGTAGCACCGCCCTCTTTATCGGCCACCAATCTTCCAATGTCAATTGGCTATATTGGCACTGGTTATGCTAGAGACATGAAACTAGTGGCCTGGGATCAGCTCCGGTTCGCACCACTTCCGCAAAGGTGCCAAAATGGTTGCAAACATCAGCAATCTGTGGCGATCTGTGGCGATCTGTGGGATACGTATATAGTTAAAACTAACGATACTATCACTGGCCGAGGTTGCCTATTGTAGACTTTTGGAAGTCCAATTATATACCAAGAAAATGTAGCCGTATTTAGTACCTGCGTATATGACAGGGGAAGATTTAATAGGAAAAGGCAATTATATTTCTGATTATGAGGCTTTGGGGGAGCCCGCCATATCGGATATTGCCGTTGAGTACTCTAACCAATCATCAACTAATTCGCAGCCTAAACAATGCAATAATCCCGTGATATCTCACTGAAAAGGGACAAATAACGGTACAACATGCCCCAATC
>JAKTXG010000064.1:0-76043 GCA_030561385.1 Suhomyces bribrorum | reverse complement strand
GTAAGGGGAAGCGTGAGGGGGACAAAGGGGAAGAGGAGGTATTTGAGATATATAATATTTATAATAATTATTTTTATTAAATAAATTTATATCATTATATATTTATAAAAAATTTTATTATGCTTATAACAAAAAAAAGGTACTCGTTGGAAACCACAACCAAGAGGTAATTTCAAGATATTTAAATCATCAACTCCACCGCAACCATTGCACTACCATATCACATTAATCCATTGTGATTCAACTTCAAAAACCAAGTATCTAGTGACTCCAACAAGTGAATACTTTAGTCAATTCGAAATTATCACGTGACGCGTAATAGTGGCCACGGTAGTTTTTCAAAAATTCACCCATCTAGTCTAAAAAAAAAACACCATCACCATGGACCAACAAACAGGAGACGTCAAGGTGCCCTTTGCGCAACAGAAGTCGCCGGTGGCCATCAATTTGGCCAACTATTTAAAGGACAACAAAATCCTCAAGGAAAGAACCGGATTATTGAACAATAAAGACGATATTGATTTCTTCAGATATAAACGATTGATTCGGGCGTTATTGAGTGATGAATACAAGGCCAAGCAGCAAAACCCCAAGTTCGGGCTTCCAGTGATTGGAAACGAGCAAGAGGCGCAGCGGGTATTTATCATGTTGATTCAAAACCAATTATTACTCCCAATACAAAAGTTACATTATGGTGAAATCAAACAACAAAGAGGCTGGAAACCAAACAGGGACAAGCCCACCTTCAAGAGAGTCGACAAGGCCAATTTGGAGCTGGATGTGTACTATGGGTGGCTTTATACCAGGCCCAACCCATATATCTTGGTCTATAGTATATTGGCCATTGCTGGTGTTTTTGCCATCATTTTGTTCCCCTTATGGCCAAACTTCATGAAGAGAGGGGTCTGGTTCTTATCTATGGGTGCCCTTGGGTTGATTGGGTTGTTCTTCTTGACCGCCATTTTGCGTTTGATCATCTATATCTTTTCCTTGGTCATCACCCCCAAGCCCTTCTGGTTGTTCCCCAACTTATTTGCTGATTGTGGCGTCATAGAGAGTTTCCAACCGTTATATGGCTGGGAAGAACCAACCAAGAAAAAGTCCAAAAAGGGTAAGCATGCTACTGGTAATGCCAAGGCAACTGGTGCCACTGGTGCCACTGGTGTCACTGGTTCCACTGATGCCAAGGTCACCAGTGCTGCTAGTGGTGCCTCTACTTCGGAAACCAGTGCCGCCAAGCGGAAGGTCACTTTGGAGGAGGTGGACGAGTAGACTAGTGGACTGGACTAATGGAGGCGGTGGCTGCCAAAAAATATAAAACGGTGGTCATTATCATGACCTCCAATAGTTGTCATAGTCATGGCCATGGAAGGAGCCAATGCCGATTACAGTGCCAAAAGCTAATGCCGCCTGTATCAACAAAATAGACCTTAGTGTATCCAGTGTATATTATATGTCCAGATGCTACAATCAACACATACCAAAACCTGTAAAAAGTGGGATGTACCACTCGTGATTCCACTAGTATAGATGTGGGTGTGAGTGCGGATGCGGGTGCGGGACCATCATCATCATCACCATCACCACCATCACCACCTTCACGTTTACCCCCATACCATGGTGGCCATCAATGACCTTACGCTTAACCAGGACAGCTCGTGTATTTCGCTATCGACGCTGGAGTATCACAAGATCTTCAATTGTGAGCCATTTGGCGAGTTCTACTCCTCACAGACCCCTAGATCTTCTGGTACCGAAGACAATAATGGTGATGACGATAGTGCGGGAGATATCGCCTCCCTGCGGGGGGAAGATGGCTTGAGAAAGGGGTCATTGGCCGCGTCGTCCGGGACCATTACCAACGCCAAACATCCCACGGCACTTCTCAAGATGCTATTCGCCACCTCTTTAACCATCATCATACCCCAATCCAATAGCAAACTAGGGAACCGGCTTCTCAAAATCTACAATTTGAAACAAAACCTCAAGATCTGTGAATTAACGTTTGCCTCCAGCATTGTGGATGTGCGATTGAATCGGAAACGGTTGCTTGTGTTCCTTGAAATTGGCCAAATCTACATCTACGACTTGAGTTGTATCCGCTTGATTAAAGTATTGGAGATCAATAGTCTCGGAGGCGAGTTCTCGTTACTGGAAGACAACACATCCCATGCCGAATTTGTTGGTGACTTGAGTGCTGATGACCAATCCTTCTTGGTGTTACCCTTGTCAGCCATCAATGACCAAACCGATTTGTTTAATAATGAGAACTCGAGATCTAGTCGCTCTGGCAGCAGGCCGAATTCTCAGCCATCCACTCCTATTCTTAAACCTAGTGACTCCACGGCAATGACCTCTTCATTAGACTCAATCATAGAAATAACCCACAAAAATGAAGGTTCAACTATAGGTAAAAAAATAGGCAATGGTGTCACTCTTGAAGATTTGAGAAAAGACGGTGAAGGGTGGGTCTTGGTCTATGACACTATCAATTTAAAACCCAAGTTGATCTTCAAAGCCCATAATTCAGCAATTGCAAAGATCACTGTTTCTGGTGATAACCAAAACATCGCAACGGCTTCAGTAAAAGGCACCATTATCCGGGTGTTTCAATTAAAGCAAAACCAAGAAAGATTGAATATTTCCCAAGTGGTTAACCTCAGGCGTGGCCATAATCTTGCTCGAATTAATTCTTTAAGTTTCGATGGTGAAAATTCCATATTGGGTTGTGGTTCTGAAAGTAACACTATTCATTTCTTCAAAATAAATGAAGAGGGCCACGAACATATCGAAGACACAGACGTGGACTCGGATGAAGACAGAGCAGACAATTTAAATGACAATTTGGCTAGTTTGTTAATTGAACAAAGTACTCCCAAACCAAATGATTCCAACACTAATTCATATTTCAACTTCAATTTCAAGAAAACATCCAAATTAATCAATAACCATTACACGAAGTCGATAATAAGCAGACTTCCTTACAAAGATTACTTTGACAATTTGATTTGGGAGCCACCGAGACGGTCATTTGCTTATATAAAACTTCCAGAGTATACACCACCGCCGCCACATTCGGCGTCTTCGGATGCTAAAAATAAAGTGGAAATAGGATTCAATGGGAAGTTGATTTTGTTGGCATCGTATCAAACTGGGATCTTTTACCAATACCAGCTCCCCAATACAAGTCAGATCAAAGCACAGAAACAAAAGGGAAAGAAGCAAGACGAAGATAAGCGACAAGAATGTTATTTGGTCAATCAGTATTCGTTAGTCTAAATTTAATTATTAGCAGAGTAACAGAAATAGTGAAGGTACTACAAAAGTATCTTGGTGATAGCTATGGGTAATTGGCTTTGGGAGACCTATACTGGTTTGGTTTATATTGAATACAAATTGTTGTGCCACATTGTAGCTACCAAATCTTGAAAAGAAAAGGGACTATGTGGGTATGGGCGATTTATGGATTTATGGAATTTAACGAAGGCATTTAATGGGTTATTTATCGTTTAAAGCATTGAGGTCTGATAATATATCCAATTAAGTTCATGAACGTCTACGGAGAAATCTTTAAAACTTCTTGGTACAAAGACTCGAACTGAATGTTTTAGAATTCGTAGTAGTTTACATTTTTAGGATTTCTTGAACCCCCTTCAATTGAAACTCTTGATTATCGAGGTCTTTTTCAATGGATTATTATCTAAAAGAAAGTCTTAGCTATTGAGTCTCATAAAGCAAGTCGATGTCAAGAAAACTCGATCAGATACAATTTATTCTTTTGAAGAAACTTGTCATGATACAGTCTCTTTTTCTTATTAGAGCTAATGGAGTAGACTTTTTTTTTTCGACCGTTGAAGCTTATATTGTTCTGTGTGTCGAGTATAACACTTTCACGATAAGTTTATATAGCACTTGATTATTTTATTACATCAGAGTATGGAACATCGGCACAATTGTAAGAATTGATATAAAGTCTCAATAGCCACGTACAATACACCAGGATGAACCACTTCGCGTAGTTTCTCGTAGTTTCGCTAATTGTTCATGCCATTGGATCCAGACTACTACACTCTGGTGGAAGTTTTAGACCCCGTTAGTCAAGGCTGTTAGTGAAGGCTGGACCCCAACAACACCACCGTAGCCGTAGCCCCGGCTGCGAAAGTTACGGCTAAATTTTCCCCTTGAACTCCCGCCTATCCCCCTTATGATCCTCACACTCCTTCCCTAACCTACACGGCGAGAACAGTTACATGTTGGGTCGCATACTAACCCTATTGAAATATGGCGTATCGTCAATTGAAGCAACTGATTAAATCTCGTACGATTTCCAAGTCTCCTTGTTAATTGATGAATCATTGATGATCGTTGGTGAACCATAAACAGAATAATGCCCTAAGCATAACAGTACAAGTATCACCAGTTTCTTAGTTCTATGGGCTACATCGTTTATTCCAGTGTGGGGTCCAGTATGGGTCCAGTATGGTGCAGTATGGGTGGTACCATTAAGCGTAGGCCATATCCCGTAATTCCTGCCTGTAATGGCGGTAATTCTGCCCCGTTAATCCTACGACACCCCCCTGCCCCACCCCTAATTTCCACACACACACAAACACACCCTACGGTTACACCTAGTTCAATCATTGACCAGGTCTGCCCCACTAGCCGTGGACTTATCGGACTTAACAGCCTTCCTAGACTTGGTGTGGCTATTCTATATATGGCTAGAATATTCTGTATATGGCTATTCTATTATAGCTATTCTATTATGGCCTCTCTGGACTCTTACCAGTGAGGTTGTGTGATCGGCACTACCACCACAAAGTTTTTTTCACAAGATCATCCACGGATACTACCCCACCCCACCTATATAAAGCTAGCAATCGGCACCAAGTAATCTACAATGTTAAGATCCAATCTAAAAACATTATTCAAACGTCCCCAACTTATCAGAATGGCCAGTACCAACGCCCCCTCCGCCTCCAGTGCCTCGGACAACCTCAATGGTCATAGTGAAGACGTGGTTTTGTTCTCCAACAAGAACAGCGCCAGGTTGATTCACTTGAATAGACTCAAGAAGCTCAACTCATTAAACACCGAGATGGTCGAGCTCATTGCTCCTCGGATGTTGGAGTACGCCAAGTCGTCCTCGTCCAACTTGGTGATATTGACCTCCAACTCTCCCAAGGCCTTGTGTGCTGGTGGAGATGTGGCCGAATGTGCATCTCAAATCATCAAAGGTAACCCTGGTTATGCCAGTGACTTTTTCCAAAAAGAATACAACTTGAATTACCTTATCTCCACCTACTCCAAGCCTTACATCTCCTTGATGGACGGCATCACCATGGGTGGTGGTGTTGGGCTTTCTGTCCATGCTCCATTCAGAGTGGCCACTGAAAAAACAAAATTGGCCATGCCTGAAATGGACATTGGCTTTTTCCCTGATGTTGGAACCACCTTTTTCTTGCCTAGATTGGACCACAAGCTAGGTTACTACTATGCCATGACCGGCCATATCTTGAATGGGTTGGATGCCTACTTTGCTGGCTTTGCTACCCATTATGTCAAATCTGAAAATATTCCTCATTTGATCAACAGATTGTCCAATTTGCAACCTCCTACCATTAATGATAACAAGACCATTTCCTCGGAAATCGTCTTCAACAATGCTGAATACTTTGCTCAGGTCAATCAAGTCCTTGAGGAATTCACTGAAAACAAATTGCCAGAATCTTATAAATACCCTTTCTCTACCGAGCAATTGTTAATCATCAAGACTGCCTTTAGTCAGCCAACTGTTGATGCCATTTTTGATTACTTGAACAAAGAAGGCTCCGAGTTTTCTCAAAGCATTGTTAAGAAGTTGTCCACCAAACCAACTTCTTCTCTCAAGGTTGCATTTGAATTATTAAATAGAGGAGCAAAGAACTCCATCAAGAAACAATTGGAATTAGAATTGGTCTCTGCCACTAATATCATGAACCAACCGGTTGAAAAGAATGATTTCGTCAAGGGTGTCTCCCATAAATTAATCAACAAGATCAAGGAGCCTTCTCATCCTGAATGGACTGCGGCTTCTGAAATTGATGAAAAATATATCAAGGATATCACTTCTTCATCCATCAAGACCGTCAAGTTGGCCAATCCTTTGATCAACAGATTCTATGGTATAGATTATAAAGACTACCCTTTTAACATGGGTTTGCCAAACGCTACTGAAGTCGCCAACTATATCACCGGTAATGACGGTTCCAACAGATCTTACTTGCCAACCCCATTTGAAATCACCAAACATTTCCAAAGAAAGACCGACAACAAGTTGGGTATCAAGGAAAAGATCGAATCTCTTCTCAGTATTCACGGTGATACTTCTAAGTATGACGGGAAATACGTTAGCTGGAAGGACTAGTTTACTGAAAATATCCTTCAAAAAAACTCATTGCCTCATTGCCAATCAGACATGGGATCTCCCACCTGAATTATTTCATCCTGTATTTATAATTTAACATCTACGTAGTAATACATTTATTAGATTTTCATTTATGGCAATGCCTAATTTACATATAACACCGGATCCTGGTGTCGAACCAAGTCTAATGAGTTTTTGAATACCAGCTCCTATTTTTGATTCAAAAAAAGAAAAAAAAAAAAAGAATAAGGAAATAAGGGCATGTTATCCGTGCATCAAATAGTGGAAAGAGATCATGATGTGGCATTGACAACACCAGTAGTCCAGAAAGATACTTTGTGTTTATTTTTACTTGAACTTTTCCAAGATCAAATCTTCACCCAACTCTTCATAATCACTCTTGGTTACAAACCAATTGTCCAAAGCAATATTCATACTGTCTTGATTGGCATCATTCAACATACTGGCCAAGGAACAAGCCCCTAACCAGCCACTGAATTGTTTATCCCAAACATCGTTGATATCACTAGCAGGACTCAAATTTGGGACTTGAGCGATGGAGTAAGGACTGTAGGTGTAGTTTGGAAAGTATTTTGGAGTCAAGATTCTTAAATCGTTTATAACTTGATCGATCAAACCATTTGCTAAAGAAGAACCACCGGTAATTAAAACATTGGATAACAAGCCTTTAAAGATCTCATTAAATCTGGCAACCTTATTGTGACCCCCACTTGCAGCACTTCCATCACTAGGCAACAAGGTTCCTTCCAAGCTCTTAAGACACAAGAAAATCAAATTGGTCAACCCATGGGTATGTGGTTTATCAACCAGTGGCTCTGGAATGGTGACATTGGGTAATTTATTTAAATTTGGCTGGAACAAGTTTTCCAAATAGCTTGGTTGATCCGAAAGGGAAATATGTTTATGGTTGTGTAATTGATAGTCGGATACTTGGAAGTTCAACGTCAAGTTCTTGTAATCTTGTAAGAAATGATGACTGGTGTAATAATGTTTAAATGAATCAGTAGCATTATGGAATTGCGAAGGAATCAACGAGTCCAAACTGGTTTTGGATTGCACATAGTTTAAAACATGAAGATTCAAAAAATCCCCAGCGTATTTCAGGTGGAATGATGATTTATTTTGAATTATTCCATCCAAAATAGGAGTGACACTAGCTATTGATGACCCAATATCAATCACCAACCCCGTCAGTCTACCCACACGATACAATTGGGCCAATGGGGTTTTCACCAACAGAAATATTGGAACCTGTAAGTTTTCAAATACCACTTGAGCAGTGGCCAATTTATTCTTGGACGTATTCCATGGCTGTTCCGTCAACACCAACGGCTGTTCCTTGGCATCAATGGCATGGTGGTTGTCGATGTTATTATACACATACTCCCAGTTGTTGACAATATGCTCGAAATCATATATCAATCCGTTATCCATCAATGTCATCACTTCAAGTTCTGGCTTCAACTCGTCTCCAATGAGCACCTGGTCGCCCTGTGTTTGGTAGTTCGACCCAAAGACTAGTGATGGCAAGTCGTCCAGCGCAAACCCGGCTTTGGTCGTGTAGGACCCATTGTCTATGACTACGGCTGGTGTGGTGAACATTGGCAATGATGAATACTATTGAAGAGTAACAAGTTGTTTTGAAGTTCGAGAAATTTCGTGCGAATGTCCAATTTGGTGAGCACTGAAAAGGTAGTAGAGAAATGGAACCAAAAGAGGGGGGCAATCGTGGGGGCGGGGGAGGGGCAAGCTGGCCGGTTGTGATCTTCGAGTCCTTGCTGGTGATACGTTCGGACTGCCAGCAACAAGCCGGATCCTTATTGACGAAGGGGATGAAGCCCTCGTATCACATCCCCAATTTGTGAGTGGTGTCACGTGATGAGTCACGTGATCGATCATCACTCATATATAGGATCTAGACCAGGAATCCTGATCACTAATGCTTAGAACTAGTTTAAAGAAGCCCTTGGTGAACGGGGCCCGCCGTTTAGCCACGGCATCGCAACCTGTGCCCACATACAAGACCACGGTGTTGGAAAATGGGCTTACTGTGGCCAGTGAGTCCATGCCTGGTACCAGAACTGCTACTGTCGGGGTGTGGATTAATGCTGGATCTAGAGCTGATAACCCTAAAAGCAGTGGAACAGCCCATTTTTTGGAGCACTTGGCTTTCAAAGGAACCAACAGAAGAACACAGCTTAATCTTGAGCTTGAAATCGAAAACATCGGCCTGCAAATCAATGCTTATACGTCTCGAGAAAACACGGTTTATTATACCAAATGTCTTTCTAAAGATATAGGACAAAACATCGACATTTTAAGTGATTTGTTGACCAAGTCTCGTTTGGAAGAAAAAGCTATTGAAAACGAAAGACATGTGATTCTTCAGGAATCTGATGAAGTGGATAAAATGTATGACGAAGTAGTATTTGATCATTTACATGCGGTCACTTATAAGAACCAGGACTTGGGAAGAACCATCTTGGGGCCTCGTGAACTCATTAGAACCATCAACAGGGATGATTTAGTCAACTATATCACCACCAATTATAAAGGTGATAGAATGGCTCTTATTGGAGTTGGAGATGTGGATCATCAAAACTTGGTGGATATGGGTAAAAAGTACTTTGCCAATATCAAAAAGGGTGAAAGCCCCTTTGCTCAAGGGGGCAACGATTTGCCTGTTTTTTACGGTGATGAAATCCGTATTCAAGATGATTCTTTGCCATCTACTCATGTGGCATTGGCCGTGGAAGGTGTTTCATGGTCTGCCCCTGATTTCTTTACTGCTTCTGTGGCAAATGGTATAATCGGGACCTGGGATAGATCTATTGGTATAGGTTCAAACTCTCCATCTCCATTGGCTGTCACTGCTGCCACTGGTGGTTACGGTAATACCCCTATTGCAAACTCCTACATGGCATACACTACTTCTTATGCAGACACCGGATTGATGGGGATCTATTTTACAGCAGAAAAGGATGCAAACTTGAAGTTGTTTGTTGAGGCAGTATTGAAGGAATGGGGTAGATTGAAGTCGGGTAACATTACCGATGAAGAAGTGGAAAGATCCAAGTCTCAATTAAAGGCTTCGTTGGTGTTGGCTTTAGATGATTCCACGTCCATTGCTGAGGATATCGGTAGACAGTTGGTCAACACCGGCTACCGTTTAGATCCAAACGATGTTTTTAAGAGAGTGGAGGCCATTACCAAAAAAGACGTGGTCGATTGGGCAAACTACAGATTAAAGGATAAGCCTATTGCGTTGTCGGCAGTGGGTAACGTCAAAACATTGCCATCGCATGAAGTAATCCAAAGTGGAATGTCTTTATAATCGTCCAACAATAGATTTGGCCTTTTTTTTGTTTTTTTTTTCCCCTGTTTCGTTATGTAGAAACTCTAGAAACTCTTATCTCTACAGTGTGTCTTGTATATACATGTATTAATACATATTCCATGTCAAAAAGACTGGCCAAGTAGGATATACTCCAAATCACTATCATAATGCCATTCAATGGCTACAAATGTTGGTGAATTGGACTAGGGTCGTAGTATTTGGATACTCGTCTGGTTTTTCTGACTTTTTACTGTTCAGTTCCTTTGGTAATTAGATCCTCGGGAGACTCGGTATTTTCTTCCTCGGCCGCTTCCTCTACCGAATCACCTTCTTTAATCAATTTTTTATCGGTTGGCTCTCTTTTCATAAGTTCAGGAGGAGGAAACAATTTTCCGATATTATCCATCCATCTTCTTCTCTTTTCCAAAAGTCCCTTCAAGCCACTATTGACTGCATGTTGCTGAGGAGTAGGAGTACTTCCAAGCTGCTTCTTCTTCTTATTTTTACTCTTGAGTCGTTTTATGTATGCTTGATCAACTTGTTTATCCAAATCATCCAAAATAGTACAATATTCTTGATAAGCAATTTGTTCTTCAATCACAGGAATCAATTTCTTTTTATTTATTCTGTTTCTTTTAGAACTATCCTTAAGTTGCTTTTGTAAGGCTCTGATCTCAGCACATACCTCATCATCTTCTTTATTTCTAATCCATTCATCATCGTCAATGATACTCGATCCTTTCCCTGAAATATTTGCACGGGACTTCAATTTTAATTTTAATTTTGCATCCTCTTCTGAATTTGGTAAATTCATAAATATACCAATATATTTCAATTCTCTCTTTAATCTTTCTTCGATCGAATTAAAATCATTCACTTCTGAAGTTAATTTGTAGTCTTCCCCACTGTTGAGCCTAGTAGCCACGTCCTCTTCGTTTATCCCCTCTGTGGATTTATCTGCTTCGTTATCTGACCCCTTTTCTTCGTCGTCGTCTTCTTCCTCGGCTTCATTCGTACCTAAAATAGCCGAAAATATTCTTGATGACAAAGGGCCACATGAGACCTCTTCGGTATATAAAGTTTCATCGGTGATTTGATCACTAGAACCTTTGGCTTTGTATGAATCAGGTAATAATGGTTGGTAGGCCGGAGAATTTAATTTGGTACTTAAGGAAGCATCTTCATCCACCCATACTTCAGAATAAAGAGGCCCTAATTTAGGTATTATTAGAGGTGTAATATTAGGGTCATAATCGGTTTTCTCGAATCCTGGTGGGAGTATATCATCTTCATTTAAAAAGTCCAAATCCTCATTGGTAAATGGTCTGAAATATGGTTCGATATAGGTTTGAAAAGTGGTAAATTGGACTTGGTTACTTGGGGGTTTGCCCTTTGAAAAATCTATATCGGGGATTTTTCCAGGAAGCAAATTTTGTAAATCATTTTCGGGATACGAAGAAACCCCATACTTTTTCTTGAGGTATTCTTTACCATGGGTCTCTAGGCCATTGTTATCCTCTGAATATAAACCCAATTGCTCTATGGTTTGCGTCGACAATGACTGTGAGGTGACGAATTCGGATTTTGGATTCTTCAATCTAGTGTCGTTATTTTGGGTATATGAGCCACTTTGAATGGGAGGAACAGGGTCATCTTTGGAGTTGACACGCTCAGTATCAGTTTCCTGTAGTGTTTTTTCATCATCTAGTTCGTTTTCGTCTATTTTTCTCCTCTTGGGCTCGGGCTCGGGGCCGTCAACTAAATCATGTTTGCGAGTATCAGTGTCGTCGACTTGATCTTGTTGGGCGTCATCCTCCAGTTTTATTCTATTTTCTAGGGTCTCAGTATCGGGGTCTTCTCCGTTCACCACCTTACTGATTTTGCTCAATACAACCTCATCGACTTGTTCCACTTCATACAATTCTCGACTTAAATTCTTCAATAATTTGTTCAAATTGGATAGTGTGTTGAGGTTGGGGATATCTCTGAGGGAATCGCCGTCGAGCAAGCCGATAGACGCATCGTACGTGAGTTTAAGCTCGTTGATGATATCATCAAGCGTGGTGGACGCAGTATGGGATTCACTAGCCATAATTGCAAAAACAGCCCTGCCAAAAATATCACTATGAGATTATGGTGTGGACACCAGCGAGCCGTTTGTTCTGGTGGATAAGGAGAAAGTACTGGGTGCAGGAGGTCGGATACTACCGTTCAGCTGGCTAGTTCTGTTGATCAATTTGATATATTCAACCTGGCACTGTTCTAAACCTATGGTGTTGATTTTGAGTTGGGGTCGTGCGCGGGCCCGGGTTCTCCCTCCCATAGTTAGCGCGTGTACCAATCCACCTTCTATCTACTTAGCAGCCATTGCAACCATATACCAATTGCAACAAACTTAAGCACGGGCAAGTCGCCACATCAGCGCCGGTTGTCGTGGTGATGGGTGAGTGGTTTCGGAGAAAAGGAGGTGGCATGGAGGCGGCGGCACCTGTATACCGGATCGGGCCGTCCACTAGCCATCGACCCTCCAAACACCCCTCAGACCTTCAACACCCTACCAAAGGGTATTGTCCCAAATGGTAGCTTCACCAGTATCAACAAAGACAAAAAGAGGTCCCGAGGGTTTAAACAGTGCGGGTCATGCTGCAGGCCTTACGAGCACTACAATTGGGGTGCGACTTGGGATGTATTTGGTCACCAATCCAATCTATGTGGAGATGTAATTAATCAGGGCAACAACGTCAAGTTTGAAGATGTATCACGATATACGACGAAATATCATGATGGCTATCAAAGAAGTTATTCTACTCTCCATTAATTTGACCAATCATTATAACGATGAAACGAAATCCGTAGACTTACTGTCGTGGTAGACTTACTGTCGTGGTTATCTGGTTATTCTGGTTATTCTGGTTATTGTCTTCTATATACACTATGGACAGGTCAAACAACCAAACAGGTCATGGGTGGCCCCTAAGGACTGAGGTTCTTTACGTACTCGAGATCCTTTTGCTTCTTGACATTTTCCACCAATCTCTGTACAATAGAATGCTTAGCAACAGGTGCATCTTGTGGTCTCTTCCAGGCCTCTGGAAACACAGCGACCGGCTTTTTGGTATGAGGTCTCATGTGACGAGTGTCCACAGGAATATCAGAAAAGTCGTTGGTCAAATCCTTGGACTCCTTTAAGAGTTTGTTGAAAGTTTCCACTAACCAACGAACGTTTTGTGATGCTTCGGCAAATTGTCCACTCTTGAGTCTAAACACATTGGTGTCAAGATTAAGCTTGTTGCCCGCCAACACCTTAAACTTGTGGAGTTGTTTGTCATTCAACCCAAGCTCGCTGATTTGGACATGTAAACTCACCTTACGGTTGAATTCGTTGGATGATTCATCTGAAAAATCAGTATTATAAGTAATTTTGAGCGGACTATTGGATTTGGGCTGGTATGGTTGACGGAATTTGGCAAGTAATGGCATTTCGTAAGCACTGATACGGGTCAAGTTTTCAATCCGCCGTTTTTCATGTGGTGTTTGACCTTTCTTGGCAACCAACACATTACTCTTCTTTGCTGGTTGACCCTTGGTTTCATTTTGCTTTTCGGTCAAAAAACGTTCTTTGAAGTTGTCAATTTCATAAACATACTCCAACGCTGGCGGTGGGGCTCTTGATAACTCTTCGATTGTCGATAAAATAGCCATTCTTTCTTGATCATTAGGATTATAGTGTTGACCCATTGCCGACTTCCTGGTGTTGTGCAACTCGAAAATTTGATCAGCTGGGAGCCCCTTCCACTGGTGTGGATTAAGGTAAAGCCCATCTGCGGGCTTGGAGTACATCCGTAATGCCCTTATGTGTTTGACGGATCTCATGGTGATAGGATGAATTGGTGAATGGTACTGTCGAATTTTTCATCTTGAGACTCCGATCACGTGATCGTGCCCTTGTGAGATGGTCAACAATGTAAACTCAATAAATACGCCTTCGATGATAAGAAGAATGTCAAAAAAAAAAAGCTCTAGCTAATATGAGTACCACTTCTCCAAATAAAAAAAAGAAAAAAAAATGGCCACTTAAAACGAGTTTGACTTAAAGTGAATCAGATTAATTTCGTTTAAAGAATAAGATGAATAAAGACACAGATACTGGATCAACAAATTTCAGCTCCATTACACTATTAAAAGCAAAAATGACACCGATCATAATCGCTATTATTGATTTGATTGATAAAGGTCTATAATACATGTATATAAATTGCTTGCTTTGTTGGCATTGGATCATGTCAAAGAACGTGTCACGTGATCGCATATATAGATGCGATCAGTACTACAGTTGCTCCAATCAACTTCTCTTGAAAGTCATCAACACATATCAATATGAGCTGGGAACAGACCAAATTCACATTATCGCCTAGATCCAAAGGTACCTACCTTGTTACCGAGGAAGTGCTCGCCAAGGTGCCTCAAATTAAGCAATATAAAGTGGGAATGTTGAACTTATTCTTACAACACACCAGTGCTGGATTGACCTTGAATGAAAATTGTGATCCTGACGTAAGAGAGGACTTCACTAACTCCTTGGATAGAATTGTTCCTGAGGGAGACTTTTATATTCATGCAGATGAAGGTCCTGATGATATGCCTGGACACATCAAAAGTTCGACCATTGGAGTGAGTTTGGATATTCCCATTACAAATGGTAGATTGGCGGTTGGAACCTGGCAAGGTATTTACTTATGTGAGTTCAGAACTTATAGACACTCGAGGAAGATAGTTGCTACTCTCAATGGGTTGAAGGAATAAATGATGGTTTCAATGTATGATAGTTTTAATGAATATCACCGGATTCAAAAAGTCATTATATTTGACATTGATCAGCTTACTCTGTTGGTTGATTCGATTCGTAGATACTCACACTGTAGGATCTCAATATTTGATCTTTTTCTTTCTCCACTCGATCTATTTTCAAGTTCAATTCATTTAATTGCTTCCCCAATTCATCATTAAGCAAGTTCCACCATCCATTGTGACGAAGGCACTTTCTTCGATCCTGAATACACAATTTTTCCTTGAACCAATCTTGATCGGTCTCATCAATTAATTTTTCACGGACTAATGCGATGAACAGAGACTCCGAGTCTGGGTCGTTGGATATTTGTTCCAAAATCGAGCTGTTCGATGACTCACTCAATGATTTATCGTAGAGACAAATATCGATTTTCTTTTGTCTTGACTTTTTCTTTGAAGTTGATGATTCCTCCGATTTGTCAGACACTTTATCATTTATGGATTTAAGGATTTCTCTGATGGCCACCAAACGGTCCATTCTGGAGTTGATTGATTGAATCGACCGTTTCAATTCGTTTGTTTTGGTATTGATTCTTCCCAAATCATCCTTCACTAATTGAGGAAATTTGGATATGTCCAGATTGGTCTTGAACAACTGGACCTCGGGTAATTCGGGGAATTTGCTTCCCAATTGTTGTAAGTTTTGATGGGTGCTGGCACTACTCAAGATCAGTTTTATAGTTTCAGGCTCCAAATCAGTTATGGCCCGACTTCTGGTCACCAAATGGTCCCTCATAAACGTTTCTCCATGCTCATCACTACAATATTTCGAGTTTGTCCGTATTGGCTCATAGCACCAGTCTAAGCGACACTTCCGTTTCCACTGGGTGACTCCCTTGCCCTTCCACTGACAAAATTTGCAATAAAACTTGGCCACCAACTTGGAATATTCAGAATTCAAATTCATACACTTGAAATGGAACCAGTCTTCACACCCATCACAGGCAATCATAAGCTCTCCGTGATCCGGACGCCGACACACACAAAACACCTCTTCGCTATTGTAGTCGTACTTCGCTGCACCCGTGTATTTCTTGTACTGTTTAGCGATTTCATCCGATGTTTCAAACTTGTCTTCTAGTTGATGAGAATGGATCCCTGGCCGTGAGTGCTTGAGAGATTGGTACTTGGGCGACTTTCTTCGCTTGAAATCTTGATCCTCCTGAGTTCTGGTAGCCGTTTCTGACATTGGTTGTGCTGGTGTTTGGTGAAGGTGCTGGTGCTGGCGATGATGGTGATGGTGATGGTGATAATGGTTTAATCAGTTTATATCTGGAGTTGCGCGTCCCAATAAATCACTATAATTACCAACTAGAATCCGCCCCAGAGTTACCAGGGCCACTATAGACAGGAGGTCCAGACCCAGATAAGCCGGGTACACCAATAGACGGTTATAATCCAGCAGTTTCATTGAAAGAATCGGTTTTTTGGCTGCAAACCAATTTGACTATTTTGTGGGGGAGATCAGCCATTTTTCACTTGATCAAATCATCATAACTAGGTTGCCCATTCCATAGTCTAAATCGCATCCAAGACACTTATAGATATGGTCATGGAGACTCCGTGCCCGATCTGCAATAATCTCTTCAATATTGCCCAGCTAGAACGACATGTGAACACTTGCTTGGACTCACTAGAATCGCGACCCCAAGAGTCATCTTCCACCGAAGAAGTGGTGGTGGTGGAGGAGGTAGAGACCCCGAAGAAAAGAGGCAACGCGTTCCAGTCTTTGGGTCTCAAAATGGACTCGAAGAAACCAAAAATCGATAAAAGCACCAAGAATAGGCCGTCTTTAACCAGATTATTAATCGAAGAAAAGAGACTAAAGAAGGAAAAATCCCATCCGAAAGAATCCAAAGAAACCAAAGAACCTAATTTTCTTGATACTCCTGATAAATCTGTAGGTGAAATCTCATTTGACTCATTGAATTTCAGAAAACAGGCTGAATCTAACGATTCCCAATCCACGAGTCAAACACACTCAAGTCCCATACGACAAGAGCCACCCAAAAAATCTCTTATTCTTCAGAAAAGTGAAGAGCTTGCCCAGTTGAAGAGAGAAGCCGAAATTCCCTTGGCCCAAAGACTAAGACCAAAATCTCTAGACGATTACTTTGGACAAGAAAAACTACTAGGAAAAAATGGTTTATTAAGAAATATAATCCTGGCCGACCATATTCCTTCATTTATTCTTTGGGGTGCTCCAGGGGTTGGAAAAACCACTTTGGCTAGGATAATTGCCAATACTTCATCTTGTAAGTTTGTGGAATTATCGGGAGCTCAAAGCAATTCCAAACATTTAAGAGAAGTCTTTGTACACGCAGAGAATGAAAAGTCTTTAACTGGCAGATCCACCATTTTATTTCTTGATGAAATCCACAGATTTAATAAAGGGGTACAAGACTTATTACTTCCGGTGATTGAAAAGGGCTTGCTTACAGTCATCGGGGCTACCACCGAAAACCCTTCGTTCACGTTGAACAACGCTTTATTATCAAGAATGCATACCTTTGTAATGGAACCATTAACTACGGAGGCAGTTTCAAGAGTAATAAATCGAGGACTATACCAAGTGAACAAACTTCGGAAAAGTTTGTATAAATTACATTACATCTCATTGAACAAAGATTCAGTTACTTACTTGGCAGAGTTAGCTATGGGAGATTCTCGAGTAGCATTAAATCTCTTGGAATCGGTTAACGCATATATGTCCACGGAAGATTTTACAAATAACGAAGGAAAAACCGGGGTTATACATGTCACTCCCGAGATGCTCAAACCACTATTAAGCCTGCGGAATTTCCATCAGATGTATGATCGAGTAGGCGAGTCACATTACGATATTATCAGTGCCTTCCACAAATCAGTAAGAGGTTCAGATGCAGATGCTGCCATATTTTATCTCACCAAGATGTTGTCGGGAGGTGAAGATCCATTATTTATACTAAGAAGAATGATTGTTATAGCCAGTGAAGATATTGGTCTCAGAGACAGCTCGTGCTTGCCTTTTATGGTGGCTGCCAAGGAAGCCGTTGATTTTGTTGGTATGCCAGAGGGAGAAATCATATTGGCACATTGTGCTGTGAAATTAGCCCGAGCCCCCAAATCTACCAAGTCGTACAGGGCCTTGCGAACAGCACAGGCTCTCTTGAAGGAACATCCCGAATACACCAAACTTCCGGTACCAATGCACATTAGGAACGCACCTACTAATCTTATGAAGGAATTGGGATATGGAGATTCGTATCGGTATAATCCTAACTTCAAGCATGGCAAAGTACACCAGCAGTATCTTCCTCCAGAGCTTCAGGACACTAAATTTGTCCAGGAGACTCATCTTGGTACCCAGATTGATGATAAGGTTCCCGATGTGGAATATGAAAATGCCGAAGCCTTGGAAAAAGAGTACCTTGATTTCAAGAAACGTAAAAAGCAGGAACTTAAGCAACATTATAAACAGGCTCATCATTTGCATTCGTATGATGAGAACCTAGCCAAAGAGGACCAGCCTGAATATTTCGATGGAAACGAAAAAGACCAGTACTCAGACGATCCCGATTGCACCAACAATTTTAGTCATCCATACGATGAGTTTTTGGATCGAGAGTCACAACCGGAGTATTTTGGAGAGGAACAGTACCACTATGACCCCGAATTGAATGAACCCGAAAGCCATTCACCCCGATGATTCACCATCGACTCTAAGTAACAGTATAAAATAAAATAACCTGCAAATAGTTCAACCATAATGGCTTTACGTTCCATATGTAGACCACATCTAACATCAGTAGCCCTTTGAAATACAATTGGTGCCTTCTATAATCACGTTATCATCTTCCACTTGGTTTTCGCAGCAATAAAACATCATATTATAATTACAAAATATTATTGATAGTTTTCAGTATGTGTGGAAGATTTGCTTTGGGAGTGGTAAGTAGAAAGCCAATTATCCGTGTCCGTTTGATCAGTTGATTCTTTTGGTACTAACTCTCAGGATGTTGCTGACTTACCCAGCCAATTCCACCAAACAGCTTTGGTTGGTAGAGGAGATGCAGGAGAAATGGATGCTTTAGGACAGGGGATTTACCAAGTAGAGTATGATGGCGACCAAGGAAGGTCGAAGGTTCAAATTGACACCTCCAATGTCACTGGCTACTATGAGTCCTACAATATTGCCCCCACCAACACTGCGTTGATTGTATATGTTGATGAAGATTCGCATGGTGCTGATAAGAGATACATCATGGAATCACTGGTTTTTGGACTCATCCCTGTATGGGCAAAGCCAAACGATAAAACCCCCGTGGGAGGAGAAGGGCTGAATGCGGCTCCCTTCACCCGTGAATTGGGTAGGTACAGTGGAAGATACTTTAATTGTCGAAAGGAATCGTTAGCAGAAAACCAGGCCCAATGGAATAGCAGTAGGAAGAAACACCGGTGTGTTATCCCCATACGGGGCTACTTTGAATGGTTAAAGACCCCCAAGGACAAGATCCCTCATTATGTCCATTCGGACCGTAGTTCGATAATCTATTTGGCAGGGATGTATTCACATAATTTTAATTATGAGGAAAACTTCAATGTCAAGGGAGAATATTTATCTTCGTTCACCATTGTCACCGGTCCAGCCCTCAAGACCGATTCGGGAGATTTGTCCTGGATCCATAGCCGAAAACCTATATTTTTGGAACCGGGAACCTCAGAGTGGGATGATTGGCTTAATCCAAAAAAAGACTGGGATAAAAGTATGTTGGATACATGTTTGAATTCTACCACAAACAAAGCATATGTTGGGGTTGAGGGATATCCAGTGGGAAAGTCTGTAGGCAATCCTTCAAACAAGGGTCCTGAAGTATTAAAAAGAGCTAAGCAAGTGGCTTCAATCACTCTGTTTTTCAAGAAAGAAGGCCCACCTCAGAAGAAACAAAAGAAAGATGTGGTGGAGCTCAAGGTGGCTCCTAACAATGATGTGAAAGAAGATACTGGCGAAATAAAACATGAAGATGTCAACAAACAAAATCGAATTAAAAAGGAGGAGTCTACCAATGATCATAATAAGGTAGACAAATCCTTCAAGGATGATGAGAGTTCTAGAGTGAAATCAGAGTCTAATCAACCGATCATAATCTCAGGAGCAGACAATAATTAGATTTAATTGAATAAATATCGTTATAAGAATTAGCTTGTAAAATTAATGAGACGCTCTCTCTTACAAGACATGGGGTGAAATTTCAAGGCAGATTGTGATTAACTCAAGCAAACATGTGGAATTATTGATCTTTGAGGCAAACAATTGGAAATTGACCTGCCGTCCCAGTTGTGTGTATTAACATCAATAATAATTATTATAGATTCAATTAAAGTGGCTTTCTCAGAGGGAAACCTAATGCAAAATTGCTGCCTTCTTGTAAAAAATTTGTACATAGTCACAGGTAAAAATATGAGAAATGAAGGTATAGTTAATGTATTTGTACAAAACGAATAGTTTGGAGTAATCCAATGAGCCCCCACTTCACAAATAGTAGGAAATTTTACAGAGCATATAATCACTTTTCCATAAGTGCAATAGAGAAATTGTATTGACTACGCTTTAGAATAGAATATTCCAATAAACTATTGATGATTTCTTCGGCTTGCAGGGATGCTAAAATACAAATCAAGTTTTTCTGTTACATCAGATCCTTTCCTCGTTTCTTTAGTTACCATGTATTGGGAAGAAGGAAAATATTGCACAAATTGTAGAGAGTTTTACGATAGCCAAATCGTCAACTCACATTAGAATCGAATAAGTCTGTCTTAATTCAGCGATATAGGAACTTTGGTGTGTATTGTAGTATTAAAAAATACTTAATTACTTTCGACAGTATCGTGGAAATACCACCCAAATTCTTCATGTTTGAGGCAACTTGTCCGAGTGGTTAAGGAGAAAGATTAGAAATCTTTTGGGCTTTGCCCGCGCAGGTTCGAATCCTGCAGTTGTCGCCATTTTTTTTTCCAATTTCTGAAGGATAAAGATGGGACATCGAAGTATACTTTGATAAGCAGATAATTTTCTACATTGGCAAAAGGTTGGGTTTTAGGTATTGTCAGGTAGTCCCGTGCCTGTAATAATTTTTTTTGCTCGACAGTTCTGGACGTGGAGATTTAATTGTATGGAATATTAAAAATTGGTGCCGAAAAATAGCTTGAAAGAAAAAAAAAAAATGAAAGAAAAGAAAAGAAAAGAAAAGCTACCAAACTTTTACTGAAGTTGTAACCGTAGGCAATGACTGCAAGCAGGATTCGTTCATGTTGCTCTCCATTCTGCTTTACTATTTGTTTGTAGGCCACCTCACTCACTGTAGTCGATGGGCACCATAGTTAGTGAGTGGACATCGCGATGAGATGAAAAATTAAATTTTATACTTCTTTATCACCAACCATGCAACTTGCAGTCCACCAAGATGATGCCGACATCTTGTTAAAGCAGAAGAACGTTCTTGACGACTCCGTGTTAGATAAATACCGGGTTGCTGGTCAAATCACGCAATCCGGATTGCAATACGCCATTAATTTGGTTAATGATTCATATCATTATCAGAAATCAGCACCAATTAGTGTTCAGGAATTATGTTTATTGACTGATTCATACTTGACCAAGCTTTTGGCAAGAACCTACAACAACGTTGTTAGAGAAAAGGGAATTGCCAATCCAACCACTGTTGATGTGAATGAATTAAGTAATGGGTTCGCTCCTGAATTGGATGATGAAACTCCATACACTTTAAGTGCTGGAGATGTAGTTACTATTTCCTTGGGGGTTCAAATCGATGGATATACTGCCAACGCATCTCATACTATCGTCATTTATCCTGGGGGTGAAGATAAACCCACTGGTCCTTTATTAGGATCCAAAGCAGATGCCATTTGTGCAGCTCATATTGCTACTGAGACCATGGTTGCATTATTGGGATTGTCATTATCGCCAGAAAAGTTGCCTCAGCAATTACAAGGTAATGGAGTCAGCGGTAGTCAGATCAGATCATTGGTTGATTCTATTGCAGAATCTTTCAATTGTGCAGTGGTTCCAGGATCGAAGGTTAGAAGAGTCAGAAGATTTTTGGCCGGCCAAGCCGAAGGGGTGGTTGCTGAAAGAGACTTCAAAGGTGTTGTTTGGGATGAATCACATCAAGAAGAAAAATTATTGAAAAAGAGCGTTGGACAAGAATTGGTTCTTGCTTCTAATATCACCTCTTCTAAAAGTACCGACAACTCCAGTGCCATTCCAACCGATGACTTTGTGGTCACTCCGGGCGAAGTATATCAGATTGATATCAGAATGGCTTCTCTTAATGATGTTGACGGTGCTGGGATCATCACTTTGGAAGAAATCGATGAATTTACTGGTAAAAACAGTAGAAAGGGGTTCAATGCTAAAAGTACTTTACACATCAGAGATTATGCTATTAATCATCAATTAAGACTCAAAACTTCAAGAAGGTTATTGGGAGATATCGACAAAAGATTCTCAGTTTATCCATTCAAATTATCTCATACTTCCAAGGGTTTCCCAATCAAGGAAGAAGAAAATATTTCTCAACAGTTGGAGACGATCAAAAAAGATATTAGAACTAATAGGTTGGGATTATCTGAATTGACCAACCGTCATTTGGTTAAACACAAGCCTATCCAAATCACCAAATTCATTCCTCTTAATAAAATCTTGCTTAGTGCCAATCCTACTGGTAAGCATGGTATGGATATGGATAAGCCAGTTTTGCCCGGGATGGAGTTACCTTTGCCTCAATTGGGGGTTTCTTCTTTATTGTTGAAGAATTTGTTGAAACATGGACAAAATATTGCCAATG
Organism: Suhomyces bribrorum; assembly: GCA_030561385.1. Taxonomy (NCBI): domain Eukaryota; kingdom Fungi; phylum Ascomycota; class Pichiomycetes; order Serinales; family Debaryomycetaceae; genus Suhomyces; species Suhomyces bribrorum. Next base: position 53,584 of record JAKTXG010000064.1, on the reverse strand, counting down.
CTCGTGAAAGCACCACCTTAATTATTAACGAAAATGGTGCGGAAGTCATCAGATTGACTGGAGGTGAAAAGACCAGCAAGCCCAGCTACGTTCATTCGCAATTCCAATTGACGGGTGAATATGTTGACAGTATTAACCAAATTGTTGAATTGAGTAAGGACAGCAGATTTGGCATCAAGATTAAGGAATGCTCTCCTTATAAGTTACAAATTGGTACTGATTCAATGCAATTGGATGAGTAGTGTATATTATAGCATGAATAGATAGCCCCAAAAACGATAAATTCGACCTAGTAAAAAAACGGTGTAACCAGTTGCTGCAATTTGTCTAACTCCGAAAAAGATCTTAATTACCGTTTACGGTTGACAGGTATTGCTAAACCCCGAACAACGTCAGAGTCTCCTAACTACAGTTGGAGGTTTTGCATATCTGTTTGTTTGCGAAAATACACCGATTTGGGCATCCACTCCATCACATCACTTGACCACTACAATTAACTAAGGAGCAAGCCTATTTCAAGGGGGGGGGGACTTAAGTTGTATTTTTAGTAGTGAGTAGTGAGTCCCCTGGGGGGTAAGAATCTACGCATTAGTGGTGAGCTCATGTTTTAATGACAATCAATAATTGTGAAAATTTTGGATTTTTGAAAAATCCGAGAAATTCAGGAAAATACCAAAACGGTCGCTGGTTACTCAACTGTACCAACCTATTCCAGCTGCTGCCCTACATAAACTGATTTTGTAGCTGTTTCCAACAGCTGGAGGAGCTTCCCCACCACAGCACCCAACATCACGCTCAAGTCACGTGACCGGGCGCCCCGCCCATGGGCCACGTTACAAACTGTGACCCCCCCACTAGCGCTCGGCACACCGGTGCCCTCATAGTGGTGGGTTGCTAAGGCTCACGCAACCCCACTGCCGCGGGCTGGAGTAGTTGTAGGAACACCCCGGCAGCAGCCAATCAGAGTCCCCCCACCTACCCGGTAGGAGCTCCCCCGCTGGCCCGAGCCGGCCCATCCTACAAATGTCTCCCCCCCACCAACTCTGGCTCGATTCTCGCTATTATCACTGCCCCGCCTGTTTATAGCCAGGTTTTTTTCGGTGAGCAAAAAATCCCAAAGTCCAATCTTTGTTCGCACACCAGGCAAATCGTCGGGACTTTTTCCTTTCTTTTTCTTTCCAACTTAATTATATTGGATATTACATCAATCCTATCATCAATCGTATGTGTATATGACAAAGCAACGGGAACGTCGAAGAATCCATCCTGGATAGTTTGGAGGTGGAATGATCACGGGATGTGGGGACTCTTGAAGGGCCCACACACTGAATGGAGGGAGGGATATGTTTTGAACGATTTGTTGTTGGTTTGGGGTCTAGTGGCAACCATAAAAGGGGGATAAATTTGATCACCGGATTGTAGCTCATGGTCGATGGAGACACTTCGGCTCAACTGAATACCATAGCTTCCTAATGCCATTGCCATTGCCGATGTCCATCAAGTCAATGAATCGAGTTTACAACCATCATCACAACATTGTCTACCAATCGCACCAATTCAACTGTGGCAAATTCAATCAATCAAAATATTGCCGCCCAATGTCTTCTTCAGACACATGGCGCCACCTGCCATGCTTGTTACCTGGCCACCTCATGTTGTTGTGGTTTCCTTCGTCTGACTCCACGGTTTAGCAAGCCTCCGTTGACGTGTTGATTCGCACCTACGCTGTGCGACATTTTTTTTTTTATTTATTATTTTTAGAGGAGGGCGAAGAAGAAGAAGAAGAAGAAGAGAGTGGGCCAGGTTTCGGAGCCATCGTGGCAGTGGGCATCATAGTGTCTGTTTGGCTGGTAGGATACCCAATCATCTCATCCCCGTATAATTTTCACCAATCATATACCCACTGTTTATGTGCGTGATCAACACCAGTCGCACCCTATTTTTCGCGAGAATCGCCAAATTGAAAACCCTGACTTTTCCAAATAGTATCCACAGTTGATTTCTTTTGATTCCATAGCCTATGGGGGACCCTCCTTTCGATCACTTGAGCACGATTATGTTGTCATTGATTTTTCCCGGTTGTAGTTGCTGGGTCGTCTGATATAAATATCGCAATTGTGCCAAATGTCGTGTTCGAGTATCGTCAGGTGCTCCTGTGGATGTCGCATCATCTTTCTGACGGGTGTTTTTCTATCGACGAATCTCAGCAATCTAGATTTCTTTTACTAACAACTTTTAGATTAAAAACACAATTAATGCCTGCCTCCCGTGAAGATTCCGTCTACCTCGCCAAATTGGCAGAGCAAGCCGAACGTTATGAAGAAATGGTTGAAAACATGAAGGCCGTTGCTTCTTCCGGTCAAGAATTGTCTGTTGAAGAACGTAATTTATTATCGGTGGCGTATAAGAATGTCATTGGTGCTCGTCGTGCCTCTTGGAGAATTGTTTCTTCTATTGAACAAAAGGAAGATGCCAAGGGTAATGAAACCCAAGTTTCTTTAATCCGTGATTACAGATCTAAGATTGAAGCTGAATTATCCAAAATTTGTGAAGACATCTTATCTGTATTGAGTGATCACTTGATTTCTTCTGCTCAAACCGGTGAATCTAAGGTTTTCTACTACAAAATGAAGGGTGACTACCACCGTTACTTGGCTGAATTCGCCACTGCTGACAAGAGAAAGGAAGCTGCTGATTTATCTTTAGAAGCTTACAAGGCTGCTTCCGATGTTGCTGTTACTGAATTACCACCAACTCATCCAATCAGATTAGGTTTGGCCTTGAACTTCTCTGTGTTCTACTATGAAATCTTAAACTCTCCAGACAGAGCATGTCATTTGGCCAAGCAAGCTTTCGACGATGCTGTTGCTGACTTGGAAACTTTATCTGAAGACTCATACAAGGACTCTACCTTGATCATGCAATTGTTAAGAGATAACTTGACCTTATGGACTGACTTGTCAGAAGCCCCAGCTGCAACTGAAGAGCAACCACAACAAGCATCCACTGAAGCTAAACCAGAAGAAGATTAGATTGTTTTGAAAACGTGTGACCCCCCTCTCCCATTTTCTCTATATCTTTTATTGTATGTCTCTGTCCATGTTGTTCTATTCTCCTGTCTTATCAGTTTTTCTTCCCTTGCTTGTTCTATTGTTTAGTATACTTCGTAGGTGATTTATATTCTTCAGTATCTATAGAACTTCTTGTTTTAAATTGATAGTGTTTGAACAGAATCACTTGTCGAATAAACTCCTGATCTTCAGTTTATTATTATATCATATATATTTATTATATCGTTATTCCATCAAGTATTGGCTATTCTGATATATACATAAATATAGGTACCTTCACTGGTAATTGAAAAAAAAAAAATAGAAAAAATAGTATCCTAACTTTCAATAGGTCAATATGTCATGTCCTGTAATGTCTCCTGGTCCCGGCAAAATGTCGCGTCAATCGTGTTGTGTTGTTTTACCCTTGTAAACTCCTTTAAAAACACCAAATAACAACATTGCCCCCATTTTGCCCCGCTACCCTAACCTCCCTTTTCCCCTTGCACATCTATTTCATCTTGTCCTTGACCCACCACACGACTCCACTGTGTTTCATACCATTCCCAACCCACTCCCCCTACACGCGTAATTTTTCAACCTGTACACGCCCGCCAAATGAAAACAAAAATGACGACGGGTGTTGATTCGAGTACTCTGTCATTTTCATCAAGTTGATACTTTGAACAAAACGGAATTTTTATCAGTTAGCATCATCAGCAAACTCGTACAGTATACAACTATTTGAAAAATGCCTGAAGCTGTCGGAATTGCAAATTTGCCCAATCAAAGGTGAGTAAATCAACGTGTGGTGGGGATGTAGACGAGTGTCGTTGAGGAGACAGGCACCAAGCTATGGAGACACCGGGTGAACTGGTGGGAGCTGGTGGGATCTGGTGTGATCCCTTGAGGTGGGCGTGTTGAAGGGGGACTAAATGGCTCAGAAAACACATGTTTCAAATCGTCAAAGCAGTTTTACTAACCAATATAGATACAAAATCGTATCGAAACAAGGTGCCACCTTCACATTGATGGTAGCTGGAGAAAGTGGGTTGGGTAAGACCACGTTTATCAACACTCTCTTCCAGTCTTCATTGAAGGCATACCAGGATCCAACCGAAAGACATAGCAAGTTCTCCAGTGCCCATCAAACGGTTGAGATCGATATTGTTCGTGCCATTTTGGAAGAAAAGAACTTTAAGATCCGTTTGAATATTATTGATACCCCTGGTTTCGGTAACAATGTCAACAACCACGATTCCTGGACTCCAATCATTGACTTCATCGATGACCAACATGAATCCTTTATGAAGCAAGAACAACAACCTTCTAGATTAAACAAGAAGGACTTGAGAGTGCACGCCTGTCTTTATTTCATCCGTCCCACCGGCCACTCTCTCAAACCTTTGGATATCGAAATCATGAAACGTCTTTCAACCAGAGTTAATTTAATTCCTATCATTGCCAAATCCGATACCTTATCGCCAATTGAATTGGAAGCTTTTAAATCTAGAATAAGAGACGTGATCGAAGCTCAAGACATCAATATCTATACTCCTCCATTAGAATTGGATGACCCTGCAAGTGCAGAACATTCGAAACAATTGATTGAATCCATGCCTTTTGCAATCATTGGATCCGAAGAAGAATTCGAAGTTGCTCCCGGTAATTTTGTCAGAGGAAGAAAATACCCTTGGGGTTTGGTAGAAGTTGAAAACGACCAACATTGTGATTTCAAAAAGTTGAGAAGTTTGTTATTAAGAACTAATATGTTGGACTTAATATTATCTACCAATGAATTTCACTTTGAAACCTTCAGATCGGTCAAATTAGGTGGCAATGACGATGAAACTAACGAGGGCGAAAAAGAAGAAGTAAATGAAAATGGTGAAGTCGTCAAGAAATCCACTTTTGCAAAGAAACCAAGAAGATTACATAACCCTAAGTTCAAGGAAGAGGAAGATGCATTGAAGAAATTCTTTACTGAACAAGTTAAGGCCGAAGAACAAAGATTCAGACAATGGGAATCCAATATTGTTAACGAAAGAAACAGATTGAACCAAGATTTGGAAGAAATGCAAAACAAATTGAAATCTTTGGAAGAACAAGTCAAGAAATTGCAGCTTGTGAAACGTTAGGGCCTGTTTTTTAATAAATTCCTTCCAATTTGATTTGATATTATATCTTCTATTTTCCAAGATTTTTTTTTTTTTTTTTATATTTTACTTCATTATCATTGCTTTCGTCTTAATAGCTCCATCAAAAACCACAATTTTCTAATGTGGCCCATTCTACAGCCAAGGTAAGCAAATTGAGTGCTGGTGGTCGCGTTGCGTTGCTCAACCACGTCGTGTATATCATACTATAAATGTCCAAAGAACAAAACCAAACCTTGGACTCCATCGGCAGAGATTGTAGAGTGTAATTAACTAGTATAATAATTGCCGAGCCACACTAAATTTGCCGGGGTTTCATATTATATGTAGTTGGAACCCCGGCCCGCTTACATAAGCGCCCTTTTCTGTTCCCCAAAACGATTTGGGGCCCCCTTAAAAGACCTACAAAGTGACTCCCCCAGATCTGGTTTTAGATCCCATCAATGAAAGGCTAAAAAACCCACCCGAATTGGAAAAACAGTGAATGGCTTTGTTAGACAACAGTGCCAAAAAAAAAATATATAGAACATCGCGGTTACCAACGGAATCTCACGGTTAATAAAAATTCATTCTACCAGTACTTAGTAGTTGTTTGTGGCCATAACCACTGCAGATCAAAGGTTTCCCCAGTCTACTCCGATATATAGACCACTCCAGCGACACACACGCCTTTCGAGCACCCAGACTGCAGATCGTCCCACCGTTCAACTCAAACCCTCGAAACCTGGGATCGTCATTGATGTGCCCTTAATAGTGGCTTTATTAGTACCAACAACATTTGATTCAAACAATAGCCATATTCGTGTTTGATGCACCCAGAGTACAAGACATTCCCCGAGCAGTCGCCCATAGTGCTGGCTTCCCCACAAGTGCCGCCAACGGTTGGCCAGGGAGCCTCTGAAACCGCCAATTCTCCACCAGCTGGAAGTCACATCAAGTTCAAGAGAAACTACCGGGCATGCTTAAATTGCCGTGTACGGAAAGTCAAATGTGACTTGGGTCCTGTGGATAATCCCAGAGAGGGCAAATGTGCCAGATGTCAAAGAGAACGAAAAGATTGTGTGTTTGTAGAGTCCAGAAGAGGTGGTGCAACCAATGTATCATTAGGGAAGAAAAAGAGAAGATTGGATGGCGAGGACAGTCCTCGAAGCATAACCCCTGAAGCCTCAAATACTCCCGAGCCTGAGGACGACAAGTCCTACCAACAGCCCCTGCAAACCGACCACCACCACCACCACCACCACCACAACCCGCAACATTCACATGTACTTCCATATAGACAGCCACTACAATCACATCCACAACCACAACCACAACCACTTCAACCACAACCAAATACCCAATCTCAACTTCCGCACCAGCATCTGCAGGACCACCATCTTAACCATGGTGGAAATGTCCAAGGTTCCCAGGAACAATCCAGTAACAACAATCTGACACCATATCCACAGCCTCGTCAAAACCGTCTTCCGTCAGTAACAAATATCCTTAATCCCAACTCCGAGGAATTACCTCTAGAACAGCCCAAACCAGCTCCTAATAACCATTTTTCCACCATGGAAGGTGCATTGGTTTTCTTAGCAAAAGCAGCAGGGACCATAGCAAAGGCCGATGAACGTGATAATATCGATGCCAGAGCCAAACATGCCCAATTGGAGGCTCAAGACAAACCGACTCAAAAAGAAGCTCCCAAACTACCACCTTCAGATCCTACGCCTCCCACTCCGTTGAAATCTTCGTACATACCTGCTTATATGAAGCCAGGTAAGGACAAAAGAATGGCAATGCCAGCAGCCGAAAATGGGTATGCTGTACGGCCAAAAGCATCCAATAAACTCTCTAATATCGATTATATCGGCGAACCCAATGGGATTTTGACCGAAGAAGAAGCCGAAAGATTGATCCACCTATTTTTCACCACCATGCATCCTTTCTTCCCTCATATTCCTAAATTTTTACATTCACCCACCGTTCTTTCCGGGTACCCTATTTTATTATGTACCATTTTAACCATTGCTTCGAGGTATCATCAATTTGAAAATAATGTGGGGGTAAATGGAGGAGTTCCTCGTAATATAGAAGTCCATGATCGGTTATGGTTGTATGTACAAAGATTAATTTCCCAGACAGTTTGGGCTGAAGCTAGTACAAGATCAATTGGGACTATATTTGCCTTTTATTTATTTACAGAATGGAACCCAAGGGCTATTCACTGGAGATGGAGTGATTATGCCAATAAGGCCGAAGAAGGCAATGATGAAGGTATGTATGGAGGTGCCGTACCCCCAGGAGCAGGGGGTGGCAGTGCAAGTCAATCTGACGAACCTAATCTTGCTGGACTTGGAGCAATGAGAAGAAGTTACCGTATGGCATGGATGTTGATTGGGTCGGCTGTGCGTTTAGCACAAGATATGGGGTTTATGGAAGTCAGTTCCAAAACTTTCTTGGCCAGCCATATTGCTGAAATCAATTCCGTCATGAATATAAGTAGAAGATCTATGTTGGCACACTCCTTATCAGAGGTTGACCTTGATGAAGATGAAATTTCCGAAGAGGATATGGAGAATGGCGAAGACGATGATGATAAGATTTTGAAGATGTCAGAAGACGATTTGAAAAGACTTTCAAGTGAACATCTTTTAAAATTCACCCATTCTCAAAAGGCACAAATTGAATTACTTCAAATTATGTCTCTAGGTCATGAATCATTGTATGGATACAAGGCTCAATTAGGAGGGTTGACTCAAAGACAAAATTTGTCGGTATTGAATATCATCAACCCTTTGATTAATAATTGGGGTAGAAAGTATAAACATTTTTTGAAGCCTTCTAACAATAACAAACTATTGAGAAATATTTCAAATGTGCAAAATCATTGGTTATATCCTAACTCCAAAACTTCGAAGGAAATATCTGAAGCTATTGAGCAAGAATCATTTTTGTTTGAATTTAATTATGTTAAATTATACATATTTTCATTGGCATTAAGTCCTACTCCCAAAGTTGTGTCGGAAGATAAGAAGAAAAGAAAATCAGGCAAAGCTACTTTGAAATTAGATGAAATGTCTAAGTCGGCAAAGTATATCGAACAGGCGTTTATCGCAGCCAATGAGATGTTATTGGTGGCTCATCGAGTACACCGGTTAAAGATGTTGCGTTTCATGCCTGTTAGATGGCTTACAAGAATAGTGAGAGCCGTGGCATTTATTGTTAAATGTTACCTTACCATTACTGCCCATAAGAAGTCATCCAAGATTCCAGCAAATGTGGCTAATACGTCTATCGATGACTTTGACTCTACAATATTGTCATTGTCTTTGATTACGATCGACGAAATCATCCAAAGTATTCAAAGAGCCGCAATAACATTGAGAGATTGTTCTCCCGACGAATTACACTTGTGTACCAGATATTCAAACGTGTTGATGTATTTATGTTCAGAAATGAAAACCACCTCTAGAAGTTTCCAAGATGAAGAAGAACAAGATTATAGACAAAAAGAACGTTCATCGGCCACTGCTGGAGGTGTATCAGAACCGGTGATGCCAGTTTATCCAGATATGTACAAGTCACAAGATCAAGTTTATAATGTTGATTCAAATTCCATGAGATACAACAGCTTTGTTGAACTGAGACAAGATAGTGGAACTAGTATAAATAGCGAGACCATTACTCCATCTGAAAGTCAAAAGAGTCCATTACAAGTGTTGGTCGGTGATAACGAAGTTATGGAGTGGTTTATGAATAATAGGAATGTGGGTCTTGATTTTGTGGGACCATGGACCGAAATGATCGAACAACAGTTGAATTTGAATGATCAATTCAATTTTGACGATGGTTTGTGAGCCTTTGTACTGATCATACTGATATGCTACATTGTAAGCTTATTTACTTGCCAGAACAAATCTAGCTACATCTTTTGCTATTGGATTTCTTTCAAAAATTTTTTTTTTTACCCTTTACTATTTTATTTTCACTGTCTACGGTAAAGATCAAACCTACCAGATTATAGAGCTCAATATGAGCACAGTGTGTTGTTTTAAGATAGAGATGTAATGTTTTCACAATAAATGAAAGTTGCAAAAAAAAAAAAAAACAAAAGTACTATCCAGAACAATATTTCATCAGCAGCAAAACATAGTCTGGTGATAACCAAAATACACTGATAAGCTTTTTCGGTACGGCCAGTTCCCATGACTACTAAAAAGCGTATTTATATTTCCAGATTGATACATTTATAGTGAGCCCACTTGTAGCATTGTATTTGCAAGGCACTCATTCATTAGATTCTAAAAGTAGCAGGTTTAAACTGTTGATGCCCAAGCTCATTATTGATCTAAAGCTGAACATCATGAAAGTGATTATTATAACTATATGAATCTAGACATAATACAGGTGGGAGATATTTTTTTAGAAATCAGAACTGAAGGGCATGTGTTCAAAATCAACAGCCTTTAGTAGGATGATACACTGTTTAAAGTATTGTAATTGAAAGCCCCCCCTCACAAGAATAGCTATCTTATGCAAGTGAGCGCCAGGCAATCTCAAACAGGCATGAGACCAAAAAGTTTATGTACTGATTTGGACAGGTTGTGATTCGATGACAATAGTCTGGACCCTTATAAGGGCAGAAAGTGTTAGGATCCCTTGATATTTTTTCCCCACTGAATCAACACTAGAACTTAGATCACCTATTCATTAGCCAGCATGAAAAAACTTGTCAATTGGGAGATCCGAGGGTTCATGCAAGTAATTTAATATCCATTTAGAGCCACGGGTAAATTCCACATGCCCCGAACAAAATAGCCAGCACTCACGTGCCCGGGCCGCAGTTGGCATATTATGTAAAGTCCAGCACGAACCTTTGCGAGCCGGATGTCGCGTCCACTGTACAAATGTCGTCAGATACTAATGTGGGGGGGAAATTAGGACGACATCGATGGTACTTGATCCGGATTGTAGGGGTCTTGCTTCACCCACAATACACTCTAAGAACGGCACCATGGTTACTGGCCCAGGATGTCTATTAACGAGAAAGAAAAGCGCCCATGGATGTATTGGGGCGGCAGGACAGCGGCTTAGGCTACACATTCACGGTACGGTATGGAAAACAACCTGGGGGGAGGGGGTGGGGGTTGCCATAGTGATGTAGTGGGTTTAAAATCGAATCGACGTGTCTGTGTCAGAGTCGATGACAGTGTCTAGGAATAACTAGTTAAAACCCGTTTAAAATCTCCACCAATTCCGGGCTTGTCACTTGCACCTGTTGTTGACATAAACATCCGGGAATGTGGTGATAAATATTATCATATACTTAAGTTGCTATTGTTTTCTTAAATGTTTCGTATGGGGAAAGTATGGTTACTGGATGTGAAAACAATATCTACACCCGAAGTACACCCAAAGTAAAAAAAAAAAAATAAAAAAAAAAGGTGTGGTGGAAGAAATAATCCGGTTAGTTAACTCCCCACCATTATTGCATGGTAATTCAGACACACCGGTTGTAACTAGCAGGTTCGTTTATCTTTGAGGTACATATTGTGTGCCATCAGGATCGAGTCGAGGTTGAAGTTGACCAATCACAGGCAGGAACTCTGATGTGTGCGGCCCGATTAGGCAATAGGTCAACAAAAAATACCTTAGACGTAAATCTGTGTGAAACTTATTCACTAGTGGTATTTTTACGGGGCGTTACCAAGGAGATCCGAGGGTGCAGACCACCTAAACCCCCACTCATCTATCAAAGTAGATTTCCGAGGGTCAATTGCCCGGTATATACCTGTTCAGGAAAATTTTCCATTTTGCATTCGGGCGGTGCCACTGATACCCTCGAATATCTCGGGTTTCCAGCTGCCATTTTTGTCCCACACCTGTTTTATAAACCTTTTCAATTTCCCTCGAAAATTTTTAATCATCTTCTTCCAAACAAAGATGCAATTCTCTAAGTTATTAGCTATAGCAGCTGTGTCCGGAGTCACCTTGGGTGCTAACAGTAACAGTATGTATTGGAACTAATCACTGTGGTCAGCTTTCTATTGAAAAAGTGGGAAACAACCTGGGAAATAACTCGTCGGGTAATCCAGATATCACCAGTTAAACTATACGTCTGAACTCGTTTTCTTTTTTTTTTTTTTATTTTTTTTTAGGGGAGGAAAGAAGTAGTGGTCATATCGTTCGAATCATCATCACCTCCATCATTCCTAGGTTCCCTCCATCATAGCGACGGTGTTCTAATGGCGTCTAGCTCCTCGAATCGAAAAGGGATCCTGCCTAGGTACCTTTTTTGATCGCTGGTTCTTTTTTTATCCATGTTTTTGTTGAAAAGGGGGCTTTGGAAGGGGCGATTTCGCGTGGTGCCAAATTCAATCCTTTCCTCGGGCGGCCAGTGGCTTCTGTTTCACCACCACCACCACCGCCACCACCACCGCCGAATCGACTACAGCATGGTCTATGGGTTGATGGCGGTTGCCCCACCCCCATTTCTTGCAATTTCCTAAAATAGAAAAGTTATATACCACTTTACCACTTGTGCACTACTCCCATCAGCCATGAGCCCAAGGTCCTGTAATTACAAAACAGAACCGAGGGACGACCCATTAAAAAGAAAAACAAACTTTACTAACCACTAATTTAGACTCCACCTTAACTGCAGCCACTCCAACTGCCGCATCTGGATGTTCGTTCTCTAAGTTCACTGCTACTAACAGTGCTCAAATCCAATCTGTCGCTGCTTGTGCTACTGCTGTTGGTGATGTTACCATCCAAGGTTCTGGTTTCGGTGACATCAACTTGTCTGGTGTCAGACAATTTTTCGGTGATTTGACGGTTCAAAACGCCAACCTTACCACTGCTGTCAACGCCCCTGACTTGCAATTGGTTTCTGGTGACTTTGTCATTGAAGAATGTTCTATTTTGTCCACTTTGAACTTGGCCCAATTGACCACTGTCGGTACTTTAAACTTCAACGCTTTACCAGCCTTGGAAAAGTCCGGTTTGACCTCTGGTATCACCACCGCTAACTCCATCGTCATCTCTGACACTGGTTTGACCTCTTTGGATGGTATCAACGTTTACAAATTGCAAGTTTTCAACGTTAACAACAACCAAGACATTGAAACCATCAATTCTGGTTTGATTTCCGTCACTGACACCTTGAGTATTTCTTATAACTCTGAACATGTCGACGTTGTCTTGAACCAATTGACTTCTGCCAACAACGTTAACTTCCAAAAGATCAACTCTTTCACCGCCAACAACTTGAGTGCTGTTAACGGTTCGATCTCAGTTGTTTCTACTTCTGCCGACAGAATTCAATTCAAGAACTTGGAATCTATTGGTAAGTCTTTGACCATCGACAAGAACGATGCTGTTGAAGAATTGGACTTCCCTCAATTGACTAAGATCGGCGGTGCTTTGCAAATCACCGACAACGATGACTTGAGATCTTTCTCTGGTTTCCCTAACTTGAAGTCCGTCGGTGGTTCCGTCAACGTTAGTGGTAAGTTCGACAACGGTTCTTTCCCAGACTTGGACACTGTCAACGGTGGTTTCTCTTTGCAATCCGACGGTGACTTGACTTGTAAGGCCTTCGACACCTTGAACAAGAACGGTGACATTAAGGGTGACAAATACGCTTGTTCTGGTGCTGGTGGTTCTTCTTCTTCCTCTTCTTCTAAGAAGGGTAGCAAGTCCGACTCCTCCTCCTCCGACTCTACTTCCGACTCTTCTTCTTCTGCTTCCGGTTCTTCTGGTTCTTCTAGCTCCTCCAGAAAGTCTGATGCTGCTTCTGTCAAGGGTGTTTTTGCTACCATTTTTGCTGGTTTCGCTGCCCTTGGTGTTGCTTTGTACTAATCGTGCTGGATGATGCGATACTAAAACACATTCTTTTAATGTTTGTTAGTATGATTTATAAGCCTAGATGAGCTAAGAGTACTGGAGAAGATAGGGTAATCAAATAAAGAATTTTCGCAAAAATAAAAAAGATGCATTGGAATGGGGTAGAACTTTCGAGTGAGTGGGGCCTGTGGTAATGATCTTACTCCTTAATTAATAAATCTACTACCACTGCCACTACCACTACGAATTCCTTCTCTCAATCTTTGGATATTTATTATACGTCAATGTGTTTTATCAATGTTTAATTTTCTTCTCACGTTACCAGAATTTTTTTTGAAATCCCAAAAATAAACTAATTGCTGCTTCAATGATATTCAACCATAATATTAGTTATTATGGTTGTTTTCCATCATGTTGACTCATTTTTTTTTTTTTTTTCTGACTTTGTTCTACATACTTCAATTATAATATTTTGTATTAATCATGTAGGCTCCACCAACTGAGTGGTGTTCATTGAGGTGGCTGTTCAACATTTAAATCCTCTCCACTCATGTGTTCGACGGTCTTAATGTTCAACAATTGGGCAAACTCTTTGGCGTATTGATCGGCCGCTTCCTTGACCGTCCATTTGGTACCGGTTAATTCAGCAATTGACGTGGCCGTGGACTCTGGCAAGCCGCACATTTCGTAGGTATTCAAAAACTTGAGATCTGGATTCACATTCAACCCAATCCCATAACTGGTGATGGCTCTCTGTATATTGGTGCCTACCGAAGCGATTTTTTGGTTTTCACCAGTCCAGACGCCCGGGTTTTCATTTAAAAAACTGGCGATGCCATGGTTCTTCTCAAGTACGTTTTGGACTGCCTTTAATAATACTGCATCGACATAGCATCGCACAGTCAAGTCTTTGAACTGTTTCAAGTCCAATATACCGTAGGCCACCAATTGGCCATGCCCGTGCCAGGTTACTTGGCCCCCTCGTTCCAATTGCTGGTACTTGCAACCCATAGCCTCGTATTGGGCTATTTTCGTCTCCAAGTTGGGGTCTTGCTTGACCTTTTTCCCTCCAGTATAGACATTTTCGAATTCAAATGTCAATAACGTGGGGAAAGGCTTCATATCCAAAATCTTGTCGAGCAACGACGCTTCGTACTCATTCAACACCATTCCCTGGCTGTGGATCTCTTTCTTCTGTCTTTTGATCTTACTCTCAAGTTTCTTGAAATCAAGATTGGCATTAACCATGGCACTTTGGATGGCTTGTCCTCGGTCAAACGAGGTGATTCCGGGGAAATGGATGTGGCGCATGGTGGAGTAGTGCTCGGAGAGCGGCTCGAACCGCGTACATGAGCCGATCCGTCTGATACTAGCTCTCAATACCATTGGTATAGTTTTGAAGGGCAACAGCACTGCACATAAACTAGTGATGCCTATATACCCTAATTATATGCAGTATCGTAATCCTGCATACAGCGCGTCAGCTTGTTATTATTATACCACTACCACAACCTTGACTTTAGGGAAGAGTTTGGTGATGTCCCAGCCTCCACGTCCCCGTCACCATGAAGACAGGCCCGGCTTGCGGTTCCGGAATGCCCCGGGCTTGGGCCCCCGAAGAGCAACCACTCCCAGCTTGTTGACCGGGTCCAAACGGACGCCTACTACCGCCACCACCACCACTAACATTACCCGATCTGGGGCCGATGTGGATGTTCAATGGCTTACGCCGCAAACACCAGTGCTGGCACTGGCACTGGCACGTGCACTGTCAGTATCTCCGTCGAAGCAGGCCCAATCGTCTTCTCCGCCCACCACGCCGTCACAGAACACTTCTAGCTCGTTTGTGGCCACATCTCGTTCCAAAACACCCAATCTTAAAAGGGCGCTTGACCTTAAGAACAAGCCTCGCAGAGTTGTTCGTGATCTCAACATCAACCTGGTGGAGAACGAGTCGGAGCTTGAAAAACTGGACGCTTTCAAGTTGCTTTATCGTCTCTTTGTGCCCAACAAATATGTCATTAAGAATAATAGGGTATCGATAAAACTCTTGTTGAACCATCTCCCTGCAATTATCCCCACAGCATCCAATCAAGATGCAAATACGTATCTTAATTTGAATTTCCACATCCATATGTTTCTTAGCACCATCATGGTCAAATTCGTCAATTCTTGGTATCTTACCAAGCTTAATACTGAAAATATGGAGTTTGTTCACTTGGTGTATCAGTTGATTTGTGATGTGATCAAAGATTTGAGTGGTCGAACAAATACCATTTTGAAAAATGGCTCGATCGTTGAACTAATTCATCAAATTTCCAATATTCTTGATCTGCATTTAACTGATTTGGTGTGCTCAAATCCCCATGATGAATACGATATAAAAATCATTAACGATTACTTTGCGGAAAATTCCCTGAAAAATACCTTAAACAGATTCATAGACCCCAGCAAGGTTCTTGCCAATTATATGGCCCACAAGCATTTGATCTTTGATGACGATTTGGCTTCAAAATCGCCGCATCCAGACTCATCCGACAATAATTCCATCAACGATTCGATCTTTGCCAATGAAACTTTGGAGCGAATTCAACAGGAGTCCTTCTCCCATAGACCAGTCCTGGAGACTAACAAATTCTTTTATTTCAGAATCATTATACGAAAAATCTTGTTGTGTGTGTTTGATCCTGCTAGCACCAATTATTCGGTGACCCCGTTGAATTCCAAGATTTCGTCCGATCTTATTGTTTTACTATTGAGTGATTTGGTAGTAAATAAGATATTTGAAAAGTTGGCATCTCCTGAGTTCGTGTTACAAACTGTCATTAATTCCGCCGTTGACTCTATTGACAAGATATTGGATTCCAAACTTGATGATCGGGTCAAATCCACGCCCGAGCCTCTAAAGACAAGGATCAGGTCGGCTCTCAGTAAAGCATATATGAATATGAGTCGTCTAATGGTCAGTATTTCAAGTACCAACTTTGCTCCTTATATGGTTGTCTCAAAGCTGCTGGCAGAAACCACCGTTGAAGCATCTACTATCACTTTTAATAATTCGTTATTTAAATTGGTCGATACAATTACCAATTTTTCCAAAAGAAAACCCCTTTTATTCAGTCTCATCAATTTCTTTAGAGATTATATATTCATTCATCCCGTGTTGGCATCGAAAATCGACACCATATCCACGCAATATGTGTCAAGTAAAGTTTTAAATTCACCAGTGTTGAGTGAAGATTTTCTCTGTGAGATGATCGAAAAATTAAGAATCGACTTGTTTGAAAAGGATGATGAACCACAAGAAAAGGAAAACGTTACTATTACCGAATTAACCGAGAAGATCTTTGGTATAACCCAAAAATTAGATCAACTTATGCCTTCTGTGTTGGGAGTACATTTTTTCCGGTTTCATGGTGAAAAAGATGAAGACTTAAAGGAATCCATTAGGAAAATGCTAGTCATCTTCAATTATGAAGACGAGGGCCAAACTGACCAATTGAATGAATCCTGTGAATTGAATAAATTATTGGTGATCAATGTATTGGATTGTTTGATTGGCAATTTATACCCTGAAATATAAATAGAAAAACTAATCCCTTCAGTCACACCATAAGCGGAAATCTCTTATTGCAATTTATAGATAATATTACTAGAAGTAACTTGAATCAGTACTTGAATCAACTTGGGTTAGTTTTTGCACCCAGTCATGTGACGCGAATGGTACGATAATTTTTCAAACCTACACTAGTTACAATAACCAGGATGTACCGGATAACCCAAGTGAATAGGGCACAGTGTGGTCTTGTGGGCCAGAGAAGGTCGTTCTTGATAGCCGCTGCGGCCACCGTTTTGGGGTCCATGGCATTCAGTGAAAACAACCGATTAGCATCGAAAATGGAACGAGGAGAGCTTCATTATAAGGACCCTAATGCGATATTTAACCAGATCACCAACGAAGAAAATGTGTATTTCAAGAGATCCAAACCAAACTACCCCGGGCACGTTCCTCTCTTCTTACACGAAAAGTTATTGATGACAATTGGATCATCAATTGGGTCATATTTCCACCCTGAAAGAAATGAATTTATTGTGGGACTAGGCGAATCTACTGCCATTGATCCAGTATTAAGAAGCTTACAAAGACAAATGTTGAGTGATCCTGTGGGACGGCAATTGTTGAGAGAAAGACCACGGATCACATCTTCTTCATTGAACTTGGATTATCTTCGACTGTTGCCCGAAAACTCCATTGGTAATACTTATATCAAATGGTTAGATCGTGAGGGCGTCAGCCCTGATACCAGAGTGGCTGTTAGGTACATCGATGACGAGGAGTTGGCGTATATCTACCAACGGTACCGTGAATGCCATGACTTCTACCATGCAGTCACCGGGTTGCCAATCATAATCGAAGGAGAGATTGCCGTGAAAGTGTTTGAGTTTATGAATATCGGCATTCCCATGAGTGGATTGGGGGCCTTGTTTGCACCATTGAGGTTGAAGCCTAGCCAAAAAGACCGCTTATATAACATCTACTATCCATGGGCATTTAGAAGTGGGCTCAACTCGAAGCCATTGATCAATGTGTATTGGGAAAACATATTGACCAAGGATGTAGATGAGTTTAGAAAAGAAATGGGTATCGAACAACCTCCCGACTTGAGAAACTTGAGAAAGGAGTATTTCGAAAAGTTGAAGAAAGCAAAAAAAGTATAGTACTACGCAAATAGGGTCAAGTAGATGAGTTCATGAACCAAATAGGTCGCAGGTGTAGTTAATAGTGGATGGTGACACATTTCGGTATATATCCGCACTTTTGACGTATGCAAGGAACGTTAAAGCCAGTCATGTTGGAAATGATATCTGTATGCATCAGAAGCATGTAGGCGAATCTGGATACAGCGGAACGAAACTCTAAAACCAACACTTGGGGCCTCCAACGATGTTTACGAAACCAGAACCTGGCCACCTGCAAATTGGTTAGTATTGTTTGTTGCTACTCGTCAGTTATTTTATGATTGCTCAGCCGCATCACAACAATCTCTGGGTATAGATGAAATTTACATTCAATTTGTAAAGTAGAGTCTACTAATAATGTCCCAGATATTGTATCAGTACTTCTTGAAGAAGGTAAGTATAATGGCGGACAGAAACGGGAAATCCGAGTGTCTCACTAACTCCAGACCAACTTAGACCATGTGGTAAACGTCGGGCCCGAGGAGGACCCTTACTTCGAGGAGATACCTCCAGAAGAGCTTCATTTCTACCAGAGAAAAGGTGCAAAGAGAAAGAGAAGAATGCCCAATTATATTCCTAAACATGACTTGCAGATTTTGGAATCAGTAAAGCGCAAAGCATATCGTCTTGATCTTCAGCTCAGTATTTGTGGTTTTCGGTTAGGATGGGCAGGTATCATTGGGTTGATTCCTTGGATAGGAGATATTATAGCCCTCTCATTTGCATTACAATTGTTGAAAACAGCCGAGAAGATCGAAGGCGGATTACCAGCATCATTAAGACTGAGAATGATGGCCAATATTGCCTTTGACTTTGGAATGGGTTTGATTCCAGTGGTTGGGGATTTTATTAATATTATGTACAAGTGTAATTCCAGAAACTTTATATTGTTAGAGGATTATTTGGTAAAGAAACATGCAAAGAATCAACTGAAAACGGATCCAGTGGCTCACGGTTCAGATAAAACCAAACCAGTGGACAATCTGGGGCCTGGAGAGCCACATCACGGTCTGCATCCAGCAAAGACTCGAAACGTCCCTCCAGCTCCCGATGCTCTGCACCTGGCAGGGCATGGTTACACTGCAAATGCAGCGAGTAAGGTCTAAATCAAAAAGAACAAGGGTGGAAATGGATCACCGGTCCAATTCCAGAAACCCTTTCTCCAATATATCTAGTCTCAGTTTAAAATCACCAATGAAGAGACTCAATTGGTCCAACTTCAAAAAGTCCATTTCTAGAAGCTTACATTTTTCTATCAATGCATTGATACTGTTTAGTTCTTGTTGTAGATGTAATTGGTTTTGGAAGTATTCGGTGTTGATCTGATGTTGTTTGTCAGTGACGGCAGTGTAGGTCGACTCCGCCAACGACGAGATGTGGTCTCGAATCTTGTAGATGAGGTAATCGTAGGAAAGGGCCAATTGTCGTATTTCAAGGGGATCAGGGTCTTCGTTGTCTGAATCATGGTGTTGGTACTGTTGGTGATGGTTGGGATCTGTGGGGGCTTCGTCGTTTATGGCTACCCCAGCTACACTGACATCGGGCACCCCGGGATCGGACGTGGTGCTCTCGTTCCCCGTAGATCGTGTGTTTTCGTGTGAGCTTGACGGTTCTGTGACTGGTGACCTCATGGTGGTAGGTGAGATTAAATGTTTTGGTTCCTCACGCACCAATAACCACACTGCCAAGATCCCTTCGATTAGTACCACTTTACGAAAGCTGTAGATGCTGTTTGGTGAGTGGTAAAAGACTCGTGGGGTCGCACCATTGGAGTGGATTTTTTGCTTCTAGATTATAGCATTGAATGATAACTTTTACACATGTAGCAAAATAGCAGATAGTCCATATACACAAACCCCACACACCAGACTGAGCTGATTATTTTGCAATAATTGATTAAACAAGGACATGAACAGAATCTACATAAATCCAACCCTACTATAGTTCCTGACTGGAGAACCAACATAATGTACTATATTTGCTAGTGGATTACTTATGATACCTCCAGTAAATAGTAGATATCAGTCAAGTACGCTTAGAATATATTCAATTCACCGAAACTACCGAGTGGATTATTGCAAGTTCCTTAAATATGTGGGTTTTTTTTAGGATGTTTCAGCATCAAAAAAACGGTTTTAAAAGTAGTATGAATTCTAATGGAAACATAAATATGGAACCTCAGATTTGACTCTATCAGAGAAATTATATATACTAAGCTTGGAATACTTGAAAAGTCCTTGACTATTGTATCATTTTTAAAGAATTTTTCAAGTGTTCAGCAGAACAAGCTATGGTAGGCTTATTATTGTTACGGTATTTAGAATATATCGTGACAACTAAATTATCTATGTCGAAAAGAAGGTAAGGAAAATGTGATTATATGAACGTAAGGCGCTCCTCCAATTGATACCAGATGAAAAAAAAAATGTTACTTACTATCAGTTAAAATGGATAATTGTATAAACACTATAAATAGAACGTTTCATTATATTTAAAGCGATTCGCAAATCCCCACAATGTATATTTAATATCAGCTGTACTTATTAGTTATGTTAACACCATGTCTACTAAGGATAAAATTAATAAATAAAATTGCTAGATACCCGGACACCTCTAAATTCAATATATAGAGTAGAGAAATACTAATACAGATGTGATAATTAATTTAATTAATTTTAATACGCTGATTAAAGTAGTCAGAAACTCTTTAAGCCGAAGTTTATAGTTGAAGAATAAGAGACACACCCGTTTGTGTTGAGCTGAATATGTATTGAAGTATACTTCATTATTATCTGTTTGAGCTGAATATGTATTGATGTATACTTCATTATTATCTATCAGTTTGAATAGAAAACGAAAATATATGTTATAGACTCAACCTCAATGAAATATACACAGACTATATAACACTGATAGAAAATACCGTTAAACCCAACGGTACATCTCTAGCCCACCAGATTTAGCTAATTTAGACAAAATATATGATAACTTTTCACAAGAATGTTTTATTACCACAAGGATTAATAGAAAGTCATAATTATCGGTAATGGTGCTACAGTGGCAGAAACTTCCAAGCAAGCAATATAAAAAAATTACCAAGGCATGGAAATTGAAGCACCAGAGCCTTGCTGAGCTAACCTTCCATCCCATCGTTTTCTACCCACATCTACCATATTAATTGTGTCTATTATGGCACCAGGCAGCCTCATTTCGGTGCACTAAATTAACTACTAGTGGCCACCCCGAACTAGGCCGTAGCAAATTAGCAGGCCCACTTTCGAGGCCCACAATCAGCAGCCAGGTCCAATTGACACTTTCCAGGCCACCCCTACCCGCCACTAGCCTGCCACTAGCCCGCCACTAACCCACCACCATCCCACCACCATCCCACTAGCTCCCCCTCCCTCCCCCACCGACCGGCTACCGACTTCTTCCCTCTAACTTCTCTAACTTCTACTTAGCTGTCCCCACGCTACCACCGCGCCCGTCGAAAAAAGGGTCAACTATCATTAGATTGTGAACATCCACAATCATCCTCCAGCCTGTGCTTAGTCCGGCAATCAAGTCATCATGTCATCCAGCGGCTCGTACTCGCTTTCCAAGATCAACCCCAAGTTGTTAAGACGGATCTGTAAGTATCCCACGGCACGGGTGCCCTGAACAACCCCGTTGGCAATAGATCAACAATAAGATTATCCAACCACCAAAGGGCTGCCCCAGACGGGACCAATTGCACCACGGGACCCGACCAGCGGGGACCCCCAGCGAGTTGTGGTTGTTCTGATTGCCCCATTTCCTCATTTTCCTGGCCATACTAACCTTTTAGATCGGGCTTGTCGTCCCACACTCTCAGAACCTAACCTTGCCCTTAACCTTGAAATCTGTGATTACGTCAATGCCAAACAGGGATCTTCTCCCAGAGACGCCGCAATAGCCGTGGTCAAGCTCATTAGTCAAAGAGATCCCCAGACCTCGGAATTGGCCATCTCTTTGTTGGATAATCTCGTCAAAAACTGTGGTTATCCTTTCCAACTTCAAATATCCCGTAAAGAATTCTTGAATGAACTTGTCAAACGATTCCCTGAAAGACCTCCCTTGAGATACACCCGAGTTCAAAGATTGGTGTTGGCTCAAATCGAAGAATGGTACCAAACCATCTGTCGTACCTCCAAATACAAGGACGATTTTGGCTATATAAAAGATATGCATAGATTGTTGTCCAACAAAGGCTATGTTTTCCCCGAGGTCAAGTTGGAAGATGCTGCCGTGTTGAACCCCTCCGATAACCTCAAAACCTTGGAAGACGTTCAAAAAGAAGACGAGTTGGTCCGTAGTGCTAAATTACAAGAATTGATTAGAAGAGGAAGACCTCAAGATTTACAAGAAGCAAACAAATTGATGAAGATCATGGCCGGGTTCAAGGATGACCATATCACCGAAAGCAAAAAACAAGTCAGTGATGATATTGCCAGATTGAAGAGAAAGGTGGAAATCTTGGCTGAAATGTTAATTAATGTCGAAGGTGGTGAAACAAAAATCCATGACAATGAAGCTATTACCGAGTTGTATGCTTCCGTCAAGAGTTCTCAACCCATTGTCACTAAAATCATTGAAGAAGGTCACGAAAATGAAGACGAAGTCAATGATCTTTTGGCTTTGAACGATAATGTCAACTCCGTGGTTAATAAGTTCCAGTTCTTGAAGAATGGACAAGTTGAAGAAGCCTCAAAGATAACAGTCACCAGCGGATCTTCTGGCCGTAACAACGAGTTGAATCTCATTGATTTCGATGATGATATGCCCATCAGTAACGATAAGAGAGACGACCAAGGTTACAATGATTTGTTGAGCGATTTGGCTAATCTAGCATTTACCGACAGCAACAATGGTCCCGCATCTGGTGCTTCCAATGGTAATAAGGTCAACCCTCTCGATTTCTATGGTGCCGGTGGATCCATCGCCTTAGGCGGAGGCTCTCAAACATCTGCTCCAATACAACATCCCAAACCATCCACTTCGAACCAACTTGATCTCTTGGGTGATTTCAATTCGCCTTCTCCTCAATTGCAATCCAATACCAACGCATTAGACCCATTTGGATTCAATTTCCCTTCCTCGACCCCTTCCCAAATCCAAACTCCTTCAGGACAGTATAAATCCACCACTTTGGTGAACCAAACCGCCAGTCTTAAGATCGAAGTTGGGGTTTTACCAAATTCCACCAATCAATTATTCCAAGGAAGAGTCGTGCTCAGTAATGTTCAACCAAACCCTCTTCAACAATTGAAGTTTTTGATTGCAGTTCCCAAATCATGCAAGTTGAACTTGAAGCCTCAATCGGGAGATGTGTTGTATGGGTTCAGCAATGCGGGAATCACTCAGGATTTCACGATTGAAAACTCTCTTGACAAACCGTTGAAGGTTAAATGGAAGGCCGAGTACGTTGTGGGAGGCTCAAATACCGAAGAAACTGGTGTAAGTAATTTAAGTTAGAATCAATGTTGTTAGTAGATAAGAAAAAGTAAATTTAAGAACTAAAGAATCAAACCCTATAAAACGTATAAAAAATTAACAATAAATGATGTAAAATAATCATGGCTTGGACAACACATCATCAACCACAAATAAGAACCCGTTATCAACCTGTTGAACGATTTGAACCTCGATCCAATCTTGATCGACCAAACGGATTGTGAACTTGCCAGTCAATCCATCTTGTCTAATCTTGACCTTTTCACCATTATTGAGTTTGGCAACCACAGAATGTCCCACATTATCAATAACCAAGCTTTCTTCGAAATTTAAAACTACATGGCTATCGACAAAATGCTTGAGGTTCTGTCTGGAAACCGCTTCTTCATCCAGAGCGGAATCTAAAGGAGTAGGAAACTCCCAAGGCTTCAAGCCATTCAACTTGGAGTTCATGGCTGCATCAGTGGGGGCAATAATAATCATGGTTTCATTGGTGAGTTCGGTCTTTTGCGAGATCTCTTGGAATTCCCGGATGTATCCTGCAAATATAGATACCAGTCTCACTTGAGGAAGCACGGATTCAAGTAGATTCTGGCGGGTCTCTTCGTCAGTGAAAGTGAAAACGACCTGCTCGTCTCTTTTCAGGTGGCCATCGTCTTCATGATGAAATTTCGAAACATCAAACACATTTTTGGCGTCTCTCTTGTCGTGGTTATCTTGAGCAAACTTGGAGAGATCCACCACGTTCTTGGCGTCTCTCTTTTGGACGTAATCTCTGAGCCCGGCCTTCTCCTGATCCAAGTTTTGCTTGAACCTGTCTAAATCCGAAACGAACTTGGCGTCTCTCTTGTGGTTGTTTTGTTGTTGGTGAATATTGTTTAATTCAGCTTGTAAATGTTCCAAGTCCACGATGTTCTTGGCTTCTCTCTTTTCAGGCACCTCCTCGGTAAAGTCCGGCAACTTTGCTACGTTCTTGGATGCTACCACGCCTAAAAGGGCTGTCAACGATAACACTAACTTCAAGTTCATGTTGTTGGTTGTTAAGTAATAGATGATGATGATTTTGGTGCGGTTTTATATGGGTCATGTGCTTTGGTGCGCCTTATTACCCCCTACTGATTTCAAAGGTACCAGCCTTTAGTTGAGATAAGAAAAAGACTCAGCACAGGACGATCAAACACAGACAGAGGAAAACACCGGAGAACAATCGGTGGATGTAGAAATTAGCTAGTGCCCGAAACGGCGCCGGAAATGGCGCCAGAACTGTAACTGGGGCCAAGTCCGGTGCTTACGGTGTATAATGGTTCTGGTTACATCGTTAATTCTGTTGGGATTGGAAGTCACTAGATTGTGGGATTAAGAAAGATACACACCAGAATGGAACCAGGTAGAGCAGAAATGGCATTGGGATAAGTGGATTTGGTGCTGGATAGAGGCGAGTCTGTTCGACAGCAGCCTGGTTCGAAGGATATGAACTGATTATTGGTACTGCTGAATCGATAAGTACCATATAGAATAAAATTGACCCACTGACGTTTATGACCGTATTTTATGACCACTGGGCCTTGTGGAAAACGGCAAATAGAGCCATATATTTTTCTCTGTTGATAACTTGCCCCAATTGACAACCGTTATCCACCCTTTACTGGGTTTGCTACCAGAACCCAATGAATTAGGCCCTTGTTGAATTTCTTGGATCTTTTTGGCCATTCATAGGTAGACTGAACTGTGAATCGTATCTATTCCGCTATATCTATGCCAACTAGCCCCTTACTTAGCGAACGGGTTCCTAGCGTACCTCTATGTCAACTAATCCCTTGATCCGATGGATGGTTTATTGTAACTATCTCTATCAATTGGTCCTTACAACTTCGATCTCGATAAACTAACCCTTATTAGGCTTGAGAATTCATTCTGGGATTATCTCCATCTCATTTACTTCTGACCTAGTGAGCGATATATTGTAGTTTCTTCATGTCAACCTGTCACTCATGTAAATTCATCAGCAGCTGAGTCACTAGGTATGTGGCTATCTGAGACCGAATTATTCAACCGTATATGTGTTTTCTAGCTTCAGACACACTGTACTTTTCACTAGAAAGTCTTGAAAAAACACACTTTTGTACTAAAAATTCGTAGTAAACCACATACAGCCCCAAGCTCTATTTTATTTCGATGATTGTACTTTAACTCTCTTTCTTATGCTTAAGCAACTTATTGGCATATCTCTAAGCCAACTAGTCCCCTGATCTATACATTCTAGGATTTTCACCCTAGTAACTGGACTAGTGAATCATCCCACCAGTATATTTTTGGATAAAATTTAGAGAACTTCTTCGTTAAATTATCCAGTTCGTGGCCTGTTGAACAAATTCTTGGAAAATATATCCAGTTAACCAACGGTTCCGTTGACCTAGTTAGTCATCACAGTCCAATCTCTATGGATTCAGCCAAAATCTTGGCATGATGAGATATTGTTCCTATCTCTACAGATCAATGGGTCCCCTATGGTGGTGGTAACAGCGGCGTCACACTCAACCGGTCCCGCAACTTCAATCTTGACAAACTATACTTCAACCTCTCCTTCTTATTCTTGAGAAACTTAAGACGAGTCAATTTGGTCTCGTCCAAGGGCCCCAGGTTCTTGAGTCTACTCAAAGGGATTTCTATCACGTCTCGCTTGCTTCCTTGTAGTCTTACTGCTTGTAAATCATGGCGGTTCTGCAAATTGACCTTTTTTCGGGCCAACTTTTGGATTTCCCGCTCGATAAACTCCAATCTCGATGCGATCTGTGGCTCAATGCTTCCTTTGAACGTCAGTTTGGCGTTTTCAAGATCGGTTTCAGGAACCAATCCAAACACTCTTCTAGTGGTAAGTACGTTCTGTATACGAGAGATATCACGAGTGGACGTGTCCAACACAGCAATGGAGTCGTCCACAAGCGCCACCGACTCCCGGAGCGACACGAGGCAGTTCTGAAGGTTGGCCATTAGGTAGTTGTTGTGGTTGTAGTGGTTGTTGTGGCTGTTCATGTTGTTGTTGTGTTGCAAAAGTCGCATCACGTGACACATCACGTGCCGGCACTCACTAGTTTTGATATCACCATTCAGGAGAGTAGATCTAATCATCTTCAACCCCCCCAAAAAAGAGTAGGGATAGCCAAAACGTCGAATCCAAAGTCGTCATGATCGAACTGGGAACCGACGAATCCGTCCAGCCGTTTCCATTGGCCGCTTCCGGCGCCTCAAACGAGTCTGGACCGCTGGCCACAGATAGACATGAAGGTGCGACTGGAGAATCCGAATCGAACGGGGTGGCGAGCACCGGGGCCCCATATGGAAGAAGAAGATCCAATTCACAGTCGCAGGTGATGTCACAGCCCAAGGCACAGCCCTCAGGGACGGCCAGCACGTCGTTGGCCCGCCAACGGGGCGGTGATAATCCTCGTAAACGAAATCAGGTCCAATACTATGTCACTTTGGCTCCTCTTAACGATACGTTCATCAAGAAACATTTGCCGGTAGCCACTTTCCCAGAAACCTCCAAATTAGGAAGACCCACTGGTACCAAACACAAGCCTGATGTCACCAACGGATACTTTGATTCACGAGTGTTGAGTAGAAATCATGCCCAAATATTCATTGATCCCCAAATGGGCAAGCTTATGCTCCAGGACTTAGGGTCATCAAACGGGACGTATTTGAATGATTCTCGTCTTGGTGGCGATGCAGTAGAAATCAAAGTGGGCGACACCGTATGTCTAGGGTTCAATGTTCAAGCTGAATCCACCCACAAGCAAATCAGTTTGAAAATTGAAAATATTAATGTCATTGGCAACGGTAATAATAACTTCAAGACCGATTCGGGACTACTGTTCAATAAAAATAATAGATTGGATTCGGCTGAATTTAAACACTTGAGTTTTATCGAAGATATCTATAATCAGATCACCAAGAAAACCACCCTGGAAGAATCGTCAAAAACTTCAAAACCAAATAAAGTCGACCCCAAGACATCCTCTAAACCCAATACTCTTGATTTCGACAATGCTTTGTTTGGTGATATAAATTCTAATTTAGAAGATAGCCTTCTTGGAATCTATTCTTCCGTCAATTCAGGAATCTACAACAATTCCCAACTCACTAATACTGCTAGTTTGGAAGGTACCATCAATTGTCTCATACTGAATCTTACAAAGGCTAAGCAACAAAACCAATCCTTAAACACTCTAGTTACATTTTTCCACAATTACCAAAGTGAATTAAAAACAATAAATACCAAATATATTGATACCGAATTCAAAAAACATACTGTTGAGATACAAGCAGATTTGAAACGGCAGAAGCTCACCAATCATAAATTAAAGGAGAAGGTCAAGGCTAATGAAAACTTGAGTTCTCGAATTGATTTGCTTCAAGCCGAAAAGGTCAAATTAAACGCCCGTATCGCTCGGTTGATGGAGAACGAGGCAAAGAGGGAGGAAAAGGAAAGGAGAGAGAGAGAAGAGAAACAAGAAAAACAAGAAAAGCAACGTGACCATCATGACCAAGACATAGCCATAATTAAATCCATACCAAGTCCAACCACTAATACAGAAACAGACCGTCCAATCCTCTTGGAAGTAGCCAATCTAAATGAAAAAGAAGGTGACAATAATGGCACCACCACCACCACCACTGGTAACAATAATAATATCAACATCAAAGACAAAGAGATCAAGAAAGGAGCATCCACCACTCAGGATAGCATGGTGGATGTGCTAGCCTTATTCAGTGAACTGAATACAGGAGCAGTCAAAAATCGGTTTTTGATGGATAAGGAGCTCCTTAAAGAAGTCAGTCCCTACAGCTCCAAAGCTTCCACGGCAGTCACGACGTCGCATGTATATATCAATGGTAATAATCACGGATTTACTCCACCTGTTTCTGATGAAGAGGCTGGTGAAAGAGACGAAAAGACCGAGGAAACTGAGCAAGTGGAAAGCACCATTGAAGTCAACGACATCGACATTAACGAAAAGGCAGAGGACGTCAGCATCACACATAAAGAGAGCCCGGTGGTACCCCAGGGGTATACTGGGTTTGAGTCGGTGGAACAATCGCTTTCGGTATCGGAAGAGGTGAAAGGAGCACGGTCCGTAGCATTGATGGTGGTGGTATTCTTTTTGGGGTACTACATCAAGAAGTTAACATGAACAAATCCCAAGAGGTCATACCGCTAGGCACGACAAGCTCTGTATTTTGTTTAGCATACTTAATGATGTTATAAAGACGGCAACTATCCAATCTACGGGGCCTAGTAATTTTCAATAAATTCTGGCCATTGTCCATAGTATGATAGAATACTAATGGTAGGTCGTAGATATACTAGTTTTGGCTTAAAGTAGAAAATAGGGCATCCGCCATAAGTACCTAGCTGAGTTCTGGGTACTGGTATATCATCAAGTTCTTTGTTTGATAGAAGGATCCACTAGAAGAACATAATAGATGAAGTTATAATGAATATAAGAAGTTTATAATTATAAATTTAGGCCCATTCAAACGTTTAATATTATGTGAATATAAATGATTAGGAGTTCTAAATAATTTGGAATAGATGATAAATTCTAATTGCAGGGTACATGTGGACATTTACTATATATATATAAATTTTAAGTCTACAATTTCTGGCCATTCTTATCAAGAGCTTTGGATATAGTGCAAGAATATGGTCGGAGTTTTATGGGAGTATCCAAAGAAATCAACATAAACCAATTACCAAGAAAGTCCTTCGCTGGTTCGTTCAAGGAACTACTTATTCACATTACATCATTGGATATCATCTCCGAGCATTAGAAGGATTTGTTCTGTTTATAGCCGGCAGTATTTGTAAGACCAAAACCACCTTTACTTGTGTATCGATTGAGTATAATTTTAGGCCAATTAACTATAAATACAAAGTATAAAAAGTCATTTTAAACCTAGTATCGTTTTCCATTCTAGCTCAACCAGATTATTTACTAATGTTCCTGAGATATCTATGTTGTTTTCAAACAAAGCATCTACTCATGTATAATTTCAATTCTAACCAGAACTAGATAGAATTCATTCCTGAGCAGAGATTTATATAGATACTTTTTTACCAAGCTTTTAATTAATGACCGAATTGCCTGGGATAATTGTAGATGCAATTACATGCACATAATAATAAATAAATGATAACTCGATTCCAATGATATTGAGTAATCTAATTGACCCACAATTAAAACCCTTTCTATACTGTGATGGTGGTTTTAAGGCATATAATGATATATGCTGGTCATCATTATTGCAACTAATTACACCATCAAGCAGTAATAAGTACAACTGTAATACATTACACACTCGGCAAAGAAATTGAAAGATGAATAATATCAAATTCATCACAATCAGTAGAATAAAATATTTCAAACATAATTAGCATTCATCATAGCAGTTGAATAAAATTAATGATTACCCGAAATTATAATCATATTTATCATAATTAACACGAATAAGGCATATCAAATATAATAAATACTGCAAAGTAATTCAATAAAATTAATATTTACCCAGAATTATAATTACTACATTACAATAACACAAGTAAAGACATTTCGAACATAATTAAAACGGCAAAGTAATTCAATAAAATTAATATTTACCCAGAATTATAATTACTACATTCCAATAACACAAGTAAAGACATTTCGAACATAATTAAAACGGCAAAGTAATTAAATAATACTAACATTTACCCAGGATCATAATTAAATTTTTCATAATAGACACAAGTAATAGATACCAAATATAATTAAAACTCAGCATAGAACTCCATTCAAATTAATAATTGGCCAGCATTATAGTCAAATTTATCATAATCGATATAAATAATATATTCCAAACATCATTAACGCATTGTAGTAACTCAATAAATAAACAATTTCACAGCATTATAATTAAGTCAATCTAAATAAATACAAGTGATAAATACCTAATATAATTGAAAACTCATCCTTGCAACTCAATAGAATTAATTATTACCCAGCATTATAATTAAATCCGTCACAATCAATACAAATGATATAATATATATAATTGTGTTACTTAAGCAATAATCCCCATATTTTTGGAGTTGATCACATTTTCTAATTTAAAAGTGGCCAAGAAAATGTTTTGGTCCATTAAAATTCCAACTAAATAGTGCAAGTTCTAAAATATAACAAAAATCCCGAGTATATGGTGGTTGGTATATATAATCGC
Source organism: Suhomyces bribrorum (assembly GCA_030561385.1). Classification (NCBI taxonomy): domain Eukaryota; kingdom Fungi; phylum Ascomycota; class Pichiomycetes; order Serinales; family Debaryomycetaceae; genus Suhomyces; species Suhomyces bribrorum. The sequence continues at coordinate 23,070 of JAKTXG010000064.1, read as the reverse complement.
ACTATAGATTAAACATTCAGTGTGATTATTACAATCATACAATCATCATTAGCATTATTACCATCACCACCAAAGCTACACCCAGCTACACCAAGTCTACACCAAGTATAGGATCCGTATCCCGTAATGGACTTCCTCCTCCAACCCACTTACAACTTCATCACCCATCTCCCCCACAATGACCCCACGGTCGAGCTCTTCTGCTTCGGGACATACTCCGACTACCTAAAGCACCGGACAGCGTACGAAACGGTCGACAAGTCGGCCGAGCTTCTTATCAAGCTTATTAAGCTCACGATCCTTACGGTGGTCCAGGATAACGAGGGCCTCACACTAAAGATGGACGATATCAATCGACAGTACCAGCTTGAACGGGCCGGGGCCCAGGTGGTGGGACTCAAGGGAGGCGACCAAACGATCGTGGTGGAGCAATTGCTCATGTCAATGATCGACGACGGGGAGGTGGAGGTGAATATCGACGACGAGACCGAATCGTGGCACCTTATCAGGGCCCATAGGCTACGAGATTCGTATGATGAGGGCCAGTATCCACTACAGGTGTTGGAAGCCGAGGACGTAAGCAACCGAAGCTTGAAACAAGCGCAGAACCACCTCATTTCCTGGCAAACCCACCAATTGAACGTGGTGGATGCCTCGCTACAACAGGGATCCATCGCTCATAATACCAGAAAGCGAAAGATCCCGGACAACAGTTTATAGTTCGTGAATAAATACTATATGAGATGCATGGGCATGGTGCATCGGAGGGCCCCATCACTTTCCAGCCTTCCACACCTTAGAAATGATGCTGGTAATTCCACCTTCCTTGTTTTCGATTTCGTAGATCCCGTACCCGGCAACACCAGTGCCAAAGTACAACAAGTACTTGGAGTAGTAGAACCAGTTACCGTAGGTTCTGGTGGGAATATAATCGATGATGGCAGCTTCGAATCCAACAAAACAATGGTACAACAAAATAGCAGATAATGTGGAGTCAAGGGCCGTGGAGGCTCCCGTGAGGAATGGAGTCACCGTCAATGGCACTAATCCCACGGCAACCGCTCTTTCGCTGGTCCAGTGTAACGACCCTTCGGATTTATGTGGTGGTGGAGGAACGTAAGCGTCATTAACAGTACCAACAATGTTGCCCGGAGGCTGTTCGATCTTGGGAAGGAAGGGAATGGTGACACTACGAGTGAATGCAGGTCTTACTATGGCTCTGGAGCTGTTTAATCCAACACGGGTTAAGGAGAACATGGTTGATGGTTAGTTCAAAAGTGATGTATGGAATTTAGTAGTGGGATTTTTCTGTCCCCCAGATATTACTTTGGCGCGCGCTGATTGGCTGGATTCTGGTGGGGCCTAGAGAGACTGAGGAGACCCGGAGAAAAGGGGAATGCCATGGCGGCTTCGGCTACGATGGAGTCGACACCACAAGGGGGCTGTTCTTTGATGGTGGCTTGGCCTGGTGGTGGGCTTGGTGTTCCTGGAGCCTGGAGTAACGCGGAGCCGGCGCCGGGACAATGGCGCGCGACATTGTCGTCCGGGTTCTCAAGCAGAACACGACACTGTGCTTGTACCACTATCCATCAATATCAGTAAACTTGTTATGCTTATAACAGGCCATGGTTCGTGGTGAGTATATAAGCCAGGACCACTCCAGAATATTCTATTTTGCAAAATTGCAAAATTGCAACCGCCAAATTTTTATAATTCAAAAATTTAAAAATTTAAAAACAAATTGTATAATTTATCAACCATGAGATTGCTTAGTATTCTTTGCCTTATTCAGGCCACAACTATATCAGCATCCACGTTAATTGATGAAACCAATAATGAAAGGTTATCGCCCTACATCCAGAATTTTGACCAAGGTATTTTTTCGTTGTCGGAATCATTGTTTAACGAAACAGAGATGATTGAAATTAACCAGATATTGGCTGCGAATTCTTTGGTTCCAATGGATTTCAAAGCCCCACAAAACCAAATCATTACTTTGAAGTCGGAATCCGACTTTAAAATTCCCAGTGTTGCTGAATTATTGCAAAACAAAAATAACACCTTCCATTTTTCCAATTCCAAACATGCTTTATATCATGATTTCAACGAAAATGAATGGTACTTGAGAAAATTCGAAACTGATACTCCTATAACCGGCAAGCCCACCGAGGAATTGGTTCCGGTGTCAAACTGTATGTACGCATCACCAGGAGCTGCCGGTTCCATCGAAAAGAGTTATAGTGTTCTGGTATCTATGTCTCATTCTCTTGGTACAACCATTGGAATAGTAAATACTACCATACCATTCAAATTCAAATTTAGTGCTTCGGTCGAATCAGCTCACCTGTTCACTTATACGGATACTGTTTCCTGCAATGTTGCCAACGACACTTTTCTTCAAATATATATCCAACCATTGTATGCGGAAGTCCCCAATTATACGAGAATGAAGGTCCGTTTCGAAGGTGATGACGGTATAGTGTATGTGGGTGACTGGGACGAGCAGCCTGGCTTTAATCTTCTTCTTGGGGTTCAGCCTAACCATGTTTGCAAGTACTCAAATAATGTTTTCGATTTGAACTGTGCCGGTAGAAAGAGCAAATACGTACTTGACTTTTAATTTTTCATTCACTGGGACAACAGTCTCATTAATAAATTAACTAATATTTCATATAGTCTGACTTATATACATCTAGCTTGACAAAGCTCACATTTTAATTTTTCATCATATTTACAAGAATCAATTGTAGATTTTTCAATGTGTTGAGTCAGTACATGGATTTTGCACCTCGGTTTATTCTTCATCTTCATCCTCAAACTCTTCGATTTCAAGAACTCTTGTAGGAGAGCTGTATCTTTCACTCAAGGGCTTTTCTATAATCCCCAAAGGTCCCTTGTGATACATGATCTTACTGAAACGAGCAATTGTACTGTCATACCAGCTAGTTTCTTCACCTTGAAATATACTCAACTCTTGCTTCAATCTCTCACATCTATTTTTGGACTTGATATCACCAAGATTTTCATACATTACCAGTAGATTGTTCAATACATTGACCAAAATAGGCGATGCTCTTTCGGAATTGTTATGTTGATGATAAATTTCTTCAACCACTTCTTCTCCCCAAGCAATAGCATTTTTCTTATAACCCTTTGCCCACATTATTTCGCTGATGTGGGCTTTTAATTCACACCCAAGCATAATCAAATTGCTTTCTTCAACATTGAATAAAGGATATTGCGCTTGTGAGAGCCGACCAGCGTCGAGTTTATTTCTCAAATTAGTCAACATCTTCAAGTTGGATAAGTAAATGTTTAGAGCCGAGGTAAGGTATGACGAGTTTTCTTCACTAGCTCTAGCCAAATTAGCTGCCAAATCATTCAAACATGTCATGAGTTCATCAGTAATCCTCGAAGAATCTTGTAGTAAGTAGTTTTCGTCCAATTGGATAGAGCTGTATGTACTGTCAAGCATATCAATAGATCTTTCCAAGTAAAGGATTTTATCGTTTCTACTGGGACAAACTTTACTCAATAATCTACAACATTGGGATACTCTTTCCGCATCACCCAATTTGTAGAAGATTTCATCATTATCGATGATTTTTTGCAACATTGAGATGGAGGTATGAAGCTCACCTTTGGCCAATAATGCCTTGGAATATCTCAAGACAATATCAATATAGAAATTGGCAAATGCATTGGATTTTTCATGGATCAACACTTTGGGGTCCAATAATGGTACATTAAATTTGTCAGGACCGTTTTCATTAAACTCAAGAGATGGGTCATTTTCCTTGGCAAGCTCAAGTAAAAGTCTTCTATAATGTTTGACAGCATATCTAGGACTTCTTAAAACATCGTCTTTATTAATGGCCTTGACCGCTGTAATATTGTTGCTGATACCGATTTCAAGGGGAATATGCTGTCTTTCGTTGGCATCGTTATACAAAAAGTAAAACAGCCCAAAACATACCAAGAGCCCCCCAATGTAGGCCCCTGCAATAATGTTGATGATGAATCCATACCGTTTGACAGCACCTGCCAGCCCTGGAGAAAGCTTGAAGGAACGGGATTGATGCAAGATGGGTGAACGGAACACTCCACCGCCATAACGTCCAAGCACCGGCCTCGTACGGACAAGGCTCCGCAAACTATGGGAGAACATTGTAGATGGATCAAATTGATACTAGAGTTGATAATATGATGTGCGGTAGAGACACGATGGATGCAAATGGCCCGTCAACCAGTCCCATGTTGGGACGGCCCGAAAGTAAGACTTAAAGTACCGAAGGGCTGACAGAAGCTAGACCTCAAGACTCCTAAGATGTTGAAACATTGGCGTGTTTGCTTGCTTCTCTTTGTTTTAGAATGGATTGGAGACTTTGAAGGTGAACATGCCAATTAAGTAAGCATACACAAAAAATGGATAAAATAGGGATATGGTGGGCATTATATAGTCCCAATACACGCCAAGAGAAAGAAGTGTTTAGGTCATGTATTTTGGGGCCAGGTATGGGGTGGGAATTTAGGGGGTGGGCAGAAAGTGGGACCTATATAAGTGAGGACTTTTGCCGTTTTTTTTTTTTGCAGCATTTGCAACCAAGTATAGCAACCTATTCAGTATTTCCTTACCACAGAAGATTCTAGTCAGATACAGCCGTTTGTGGGGATGGATAGATGATGGCTATTAGACTTGAGTTGAATGATCATATGTTTTGAATGGATGATTGAATTCATGATGGCTGTAAAATAGCATGGTATGGAGTAAAAAAGGGTAGCTGGGAACACTAAACAAGCTCCACTCAGCAAAGCTGAAAGTAACAAAAAGGTACTATACATTTTGAACTACCAACTACGTGAACCAAACAGGTATCGATTTTTTGATTGCATGATTTTGGGGATTTAGGCAACAATCGTCATACAATTGATGGATGGCCAACCGTATTCGGGGAAACAAGTAACGACGAAAAATCCCTAGGCACAAACAGGGCCCTGCCACAAGACTCGACAAGACCAACTGGTCATCTCCACCACCGCCAGTGGTTCATTGGCTACAAATTAGCACCAAAATGATTTTGTGCAAAATCGCACTGGGCTATCTAATTTCTGGAAGATAACAATTCTCATCAGTTTGTGATCAATAATCAACGAAATCCGCCTACACTGCAAGTACAGTTCGATGAGTGTCATTTCGAATGGGGCGACACAAGTTACGGAGGATACTGCAAGCACGTATTGTAATGATAAGTCGTCTCGATTTATACACCGGTTTATTACCAACTGGTTGGTCACTGATCCTGCGTTGATCGAGAAATATCGGCATCAAGAACCGGCCAAGTCGAAAAAGAACTATCAAATCCAACACCACAATGAGATGAAGTACATATACCTCTTCGGAGGCCGTTGGAGAAGTGTCAAACAGAAACCCATAAATGTCTTCACTGGTATCTTGATCATCATACCCGGGATATTGTTTTGGATCTTCGAAGCCTCTTGGTTGTGGCATCACGTTCATCCATCGGTAGTGATTATATTCAGTTATCTAGTCACATTGAGCGTTTTACTCTTGATCCGCTCGTCGGTATCGGACCCCGGAGTTCTACCTAGAAACATCCATATGCCTTCTTCAGTTAAAGAACATAAAATCATTCACCCACCAGAAGAATATTTTAACACCATCTCGCTTCCTTATTTCAAAAGTGAATACGATGGTGTTTCTGTCAGATATTGCACTACTTGTCATGTGTGGAGACCACCAAGAACCAGCCATTGTGCGGTGTGTAATTCATGTTGTGCTCACCATGATCATCACTGTATATTTTTAAATAATTGTGTGGGGGCTAGAAATTATCGTTACTTTCTTTGGTTTTTATTATCGATGGTATTGACGGCATGGTTTCTTATCATATTATCCTTTATTCATTTATTCCATTATAAAATTGCATCTTCAGAAATCAAATCATTTCTCAGTTCGATTCGAAATACTCCCATCAGTTTTGTGTTGATAGTGTATGGGTTTTTGGGGATGGTTTATCCACTCCTATTGCTTGGATTCCACTTATTTTTAACTGGGTGTAATATAACAACGAGAGAATACCTCAACTATGTCTATGGAAAGTCTAATTCTCATGCTACGGCAAAGCACTCATCGACCAGCGATGGATATATCAACGTTTTTGATACCCATTCCATAGCGAGAAATTTATTTATCAATTGGTTTGGAAGACCAACAGAATTGGCAAATGTTAAGGCCACGGACGATTACGAAAAAGGAGACGTTAGATTTGAAAAGGTGTATCCTCTTCAGATATTTGAAGTATAACTAGAACTTTTGTTAGGTTATTGTTTTTACACAAGTTCTAGTTGAAATCCAGTTGTGCGGGCGCAGCATGGATCATACCACTTTACAATAATAATAAGTATAATATAATTCACACTATTACCACTATATAGTACTATCCAGTGTGAAACTCAGCTCACAAATTGATACTGACAGATAAGACAATGTGCCATAAATGTCGCAACAAAAAATAGCGACATTATTCACGATGTCGCAAAAAACATATCTACTGACCCAGCTCATTTCAATTGCCCCAAACACAACTCTTGACGCTATTCAGTTGATGTCCCCAGTCCTCACAATATGACACCCCACAGCATTTCCGATGGCCATGATGGAGGCGCCCGGAACAGCACAGACCACGTGAGACGATCGTTTTCATCTTCTACAAGACCGCCTAGACCAACTCATAGGTTTTCTGATCAGATACGATTAAGAACGGTGCCGGTGGAAAACCCAGCCATTAATCAAGTCCGAAGCTGGAATCGAACAGGCTCCGTATATGGCAACGGGACTCAAGCCAATCATCTTACCAGCACTACCAGATTAGGAAATTGGAATAGACCAGAAAGTATGAGTCTATTCAACATCCCCAAACGAGTATTGCAATGGTTGTATTCGATATCATTGGTTCTTTTCATATTGATTACGTTGGGATTCATTGCAGTGACCCCTATCGATGTTATTGTCCAAACTACAGCGGCATCATCGCCTGCAATCAAATTATTCATTGTGATTATTGTATGCGTGGTGTTCTTGGTGGCCAGCATGATATGGTACTTTGTACGGGTGTTCCATGTTAGAAAGGCCATGAATGATATTCCCGGAAAATCAGGGTATGTGCCGTTTGATGGCGATTTACCCAAAGATGCAGTGGCCATGATCGATGATAATCTTCGTCGTTGTCTAGGAGAGATCAAATTGAAGGCTGGTCCTTTATATAATGACGAGGTGATTTTGAATCACCCTGGAATGGCCCCTCCAGAATATATCCAACTGAGAAATCGCAAGCTCTTTGAAGTGAAGGGCTCATATGAAAAATCGTCCTCACATCAGTACGGCACTTCGTTACCTCCAAGAGCAAATTATCAAGATATTATGCGAAGTTTGGCCGACAAGTTTATGCATGGAGGAGGCCAGCTGATTACCGATTTCGAAATTCCCGGTAATTACTCGATGAGAGAAATTTTTATTTATTTATCCAACATTTATATGGAACCCAACAACCCCAACGGACCCGATTTCACGATAGCCGATCTCAAGAGGACCATCGATTTATATGAAAAGCTTCGTTTCGGGCCTGATTTAATTGAAGAACAAGATTTATGGGAATTCATGTTAAATTTCGACCGATTTGCAAGAGTTTGTCTGAGTGATTATCATGAAAAGATATCTAAAGCCCGTCCTACGAGGTTCAAATCCGATGCTACTCAAGAAGCAGTGGAGCAATCTATGAAGGGACAAGGCTATGCTGACAAAAATGAATACTCTGCAGTTAATTATTTCTTTGGAGAGAGTGAATATAGTAGTGAAGACTATCGTGATTTCGGCAGGGATGATACATCTTTGAGGTCAGTGATTAACCCCGGTGATAGAAAGGGCTCGGAAAAAGATAGGCTTGGTGTTGATTGGAATTTCAAGAGTAACGCAAGTTCTTTCAGTGGAATTAGCCGCAACAGCAGCATGAGACTTTCTGTGAAAGAGAAAATTGCCATAAGAAGAAACTCGTCTTCAAAGAGTAACAAACAGTCTGGATTGAAGAAGAACTTCTCCTTCGCCGCAGATGCTACGAAGAAAAGAGTTAGCGAAGACAGTAGTGGAGAACCCGGGCTTGATTACGAAGTGATTCACCAGGATCATGATAAGAGTCCCACTTATGAAGATCAAAACGATGATGACGATGAGTTGGACATTTATAACTTTAGGTTCCGCCTGAACGAAGGGCTGAGAGCCGAGTTTGAGCTCTGAACCATACCCAAAGAATTAATTTGATTTTGAGTTTTTGAACGATGGTCCAGGGTCCTTAGTGTGCATTTGGTTCTGGTTTGATGTTCATCGCATGTAAATATGGTTTCAGTACCTAGCATTTACCTTCATTAAAATTGCATTTAATAATGTTTACATTGACCACGAATAGTGGGATTTGTAACCATATGAACTTTGACAGTTCACTAATAAATAATATTAATATACATACACATACATATGAGCCAGGAACCAGTTCAAGCTAATAGAATTCACATGCAAAGAAGGTAGCTAAATTATTGCGTATCGTGAAAAGTATGAATATACATTGTATGGAGCTGTAAACTGTTCATAAGCATATAAATTGTCATTATTAAATTAATATCAGATAATGAAGGAGAAATCAAGGTCAGGCGATTTCTATATCCAATAATCATCGGGTTGAAATCGAGAGAATAATTCATTTCGTTCAATGAATTTATCAGAGAGTACCTCATTAGTGAGTTCATGGTCAGACCAAATCAGAATCTAATAGACATTGAGATTGAAATCAAAAGAATAGTTAGAAGACAATTCCAATTCCATTTCGAGCATTGAATTTATTGTACTATAAATTCATCAAAGTGTACCATTAAAGGTGAGATTCAAGGACAGACGATGGTATATACCTATCAATATCAAATCAAGTGAGATAATTCGAAAGCAATTCTAATTCCAATTCTAATTCCATTTCGTTCATTATTTTATTCGAGTATATATTTATTAGAGCATAAAATCCTATTTTCTTCACCTGGATCTACTCCACGCCACCGTTTGTCTTTGGCTTGACCTAGTTTTGCTTTGGTTTCACCACACCATCATGTATAAAATAGTACACTACAGTCCCATCGTCGTTAGCAATGGCTATGGTGACTCTTTTGGGCCTTATGGAGTCATCGGTTATTGCGGCTATTCCGTCGAACCAGTCTCCGATCTCGTCTATGGATATTTCAGGATCATTGGCTATTGAACGGGGTATCACCCATTCCAATTGCGGTTGCTTGGACAGCTGGAGATCAGCAGGCGGAAACCCGCTTAACACCGCCAAGCCTCCCCGGATGTCGTGCTTAGTAACCGAGCTCCAGTTGTTGTAGTGGACAAGGTTAGTGTACACTTGGTCTGCCAACGGTGCCATTGTGGGTGGAGGCTAGACAGGGAGATGAGAGGTAGGGCGATCCACGTGACCGTCCACGTGACCCAAATATTTTCAACTTTGCCTGTACAGGTTAGACGATGGCCGGGATTGGCTGAATAAGTAAGAGGAATGTGAAGGGCCTCGTCAGGTGACTCAATTGTATATTTGTATAATTATTAATGCATGTAATATGTATGTGCCTAATAAAGGTATTAACATGATAAAATAACGGATATGACGGTCACGTGGACCGGAGTTGGTGTGGAATCAGGGCCACAATGAAAAATGGTAATAATAACGATGATTTAATAAATAATAAATGTAGGTAATAATAGTGAATGTTTGAAGTTAGCGGAATCCGCCAGATTAAGTTAGCAAACACAAAGTGTTTAGACTGTTTATTCCATATGTTCACATAGCAGAATTTCAGGACCTAGTAGCTGTTAGGACTAGGTAACAATAGATCCCCCACCTATATCGAGCTAAGGAAAATCCCACAAAAGGCCAATATTTTTTTAATTGAGGGAAATAAGCCAGCCAACAAGCGTCAAACTTGCAGTACGCGTACTTTCGCCAAGTTCCTGGAATTTTGATCTAGCATAATGTCAGATGGTGCCTATCTAAGGAATAAGAATAAGTCGCGTACTATATTTAAAGTTTATGATGTCACTACTAGCAACAAACGATATGTGACGGGGGAAGGAGGAGGAAATCCTATGATAGGGGGGCGATCCAGCCTTGTTGTCGAACAGATACGGGGATCGTGGAACCGTCAGTGTTGCCCATTTCGCCAATTCCCCCAATTTTCTATTTTCCCAATTTTCTAATCCCCCTAATCCCCCTAATCCCCCGCCTGTTCTCCTCTTCGTATACCTCTGCAGCTCAGCATTAGTCACAGAGGTTGCAGACGGAATTGAGGTGAAACATTCTTAAATGCTACTAGTTAGCATCTTCAATATACAAAAGAAAACGATTCTTGAAAATAGCCAATGCATCATGCGCATAGCTTTTTAGGTTTATTAAAAATTAAACATTAGAGTAATTGTATTAATGATCCTATTGTGGAAATATTCAAGGGAAGGGCCAGGACAAATCGGCAGTTAGGAGTATATAATGATCGAAGGCGAATACAAAGAAACTATAGAAAGAAAAGCAAAAAAAAAAAAAAAAAAAAAACCCAATCGACCTTGCGACCACAGTAACCGAAAAAACCAAAAACTAAAGTAGACATACGGTATTTACAAGCAATTTACAAGCAATTTACACGCAAGTTCCACAACCGTAGAAAACCCTTGAAAAAACGAACCATCGTGCTAGAAAATCGATCTGTTTGGTGATCGGCACATTAGTAACTCCTTTGCCCTTTGGGAAATTAAGTAGGTGCAGAGTGCCTATTTTTTATATGTAGAGTTGGAAGCAAGGCATGCTATCTGGAGTGGACCTGAAACTACGGCAGCGTCCCACCAGTTTTAGCTTTTATCTATTATCTATATCCATGGATACCACCATATTACCAACGCACCTAAAAGGCAATGATTCACATGTAAAAGTTCGCCTAGCGAAGGTGGAACCCAAAGCTTAGTTGGAAAAAAAGGTGTTGAAAGGTGTTCAAACAATGCAAATTAAAATAAATCTAATTCTAGATTGAGGCGGAAATGGTTGCATAGGTAATTGCAAGCGAATAATAATGGGCCTGTTCCCAGCACCCTCCTGTATAGCTGGCACCTGGCAGTGTTAAAAAACTCCGCAAAGTTTTTTTTCAAACCTGAAATTTGCCTGATTCAGGCCTTGGTACAAACCATTACCAATTGGCGAGACCCAATAGGAGGGTTTAAGCTGGGGGAGGACGGTTGGCATGGCACCATACGGAGGATCGTGGTTAGACGGAGACGTGTTGCGGGCCGTCGCCTCGAATCTATGCACCACAGATCCAACGCTAATCTTTCAGGTTTGAAAAGTGGCCAACAAGTGGCACATAACCCCAGAAAATAATCTGGTTTGTTCTAATTGTGTAGATTGGTCCCGTTTGGGAATATTGTTACATTCCCATGATCCACCCTATCATGGAAGATTAGAGATAACCATTTAAATACCAGGGATCTGGTATGATTTCTGACCTGGAAATAGTCCTATTTTTAAGGTTGGTGTTTCGTTTAATATTCAAATTTCACTGTGGCCTGTCAAATCACCCCATTTTTTTTATTTATTTATTGTATTTTAACTAGTTAGGTTGGTTGTTGTTTCAAAAAAATAAGCTATTCATCTGCCCATCATGCAATCTCTAGCCCAAATGAGAAGTCAAACGTTTTCTAACGAATCCACCTCTGTTTTGTCGGTTTCTAGCACTAAAAAATCGTCTCGGTTGTCTAACTTTAACCCCATTGGCAGAACCAAAACCTTGCCTAGATACGAAGACTCGAATTCGGCTGTTCAAAACTCTAGTTTCGTTTCTACGGGTCAAGAATCCATAAATACCTTGCATTCCAATATTTCGTCTTCCTCAATCAATTCGGGCGAAAATAACTATCGTTTGGTCAAGATGGATAGTAACCAGCTGATAATTTCCGATTTTTCAATGCAAAGTCAGTTCAAGGTCAATTTGAAATTGTCCAAAAAAGATATCGAGCTTATCCGATTTACTTGGAACAAAATGTTGTTGGACGAGCCCATCGAGCAGCACCGTTCGTTTGGAATGCCGGGGGGATTTCCTTCCAACGCCAACGCCAACATCATCAACTCTACCCCTTCTGCTGCGGGCAGCAAAGAGAAAACCATGAGTTATATCACCCGGGCCTCGGCCTCCACCGTTGCCTCGTCGTTGTTTTGCCGGCAATTCTATTCCAATTTGCTTTCGATGGACTCCAACCTTGAGAAAATGTTTCCTTCCATTAAGCACCAGGCGGTATCATTTGCTGGGGTCATGTCGTTTGCTATTAGCCAGTTGGAAAATTTGAATAATTTGGATGAATACCTCATCAACTTGGGGAAAAGACACTCTCGGATCTTGGGGATCGAGCCTCCTCATTTCGAGTTGATGGGCGAAGCCTTGATCCAGACTTTCCACGAACGGTTTGGTGTTCGTTTCAACCAGGAACTCGAAGTCTTGTGGATCAAGCTTTATATGTACTTGGCCAATTCGCTTCTCCAGTTTGGAATAGACCCTGTGATTCGTCTCGGCGAAGAAGACGACGACGATATCGATGCTGCTTCTTTGTCCCAGATGAACCAGAGCTTTTTCTGGGGTGGAAAACCAAGATCTTATAGCAATATGAACAGTTCGAGCGAATTATCCAACTCTTCCATGTTGGATGCAGATAAGAGGTCGTCCATCAGTACCGCTGCCACCAGCGCCAACACCATGCCTTCCACTATGGTGGGCTCCGTCATTACGGCCACCAACCCTCTTGGGACTCCCAAGGCCCCTCCCAAGCCGCTTTCGGCCTCTCCAGTAAGTAACCACAGTATCCATCACGGATTTGGCTTCAACAAAGAAAATGTACTAACAAACCAGCTTCCTCCTATACCGACAGCATCTTCTCAAGCTGGCATTGGCTCCAAGAAAACTAATATGAAGAAGAGAAAGAGAGATTGTGTGATTATGTAACCGGAGTTTCGGTGGGACTATGTTGTATGAATATGTAATTGGAATTATTGTAGACCGCGGCAAGCACAGAGATGCCTATAACCCATAGCCATGGGTTATGGGTTATCCTAGACACCGTCGGTGGTATCATGTTAATAGAATTCAATAAAGGTTAGGGCCAAAAGTTGCAAAATCCAAATTACCTAATTGTAGCTCGAAACCGTCCAGGTTCCATACAAACATACCTTGGAGTCCCTACAACAATACTACGGTGTTTCTGAGCCATAAAACTGTCGTACGGTGACAAGCAACCACGATGTGCTTGTTGATGCTCTTCAGTGCACCTTTGTTAAAGTATAGACTATAGACTATTTGCATAAGGCTGAAAGTCAGACAATATCTAAAACATACGGGCCGCAAAAAGCTAATAATAGCCACAAGGGCCTAGGTCCCGCTCGAGCCCCAAAAGCCCCTCTGGTAACACCACTTTTCTGGCCCCATCTTTTTGGATGGCCTGGTACGACTGGTGGATCCGTGGATATGGGGGCTGGTGGGCTTTTGTGCCACTTTTTTTTTTTGACAAAAAAGACCGGCTGTGTGCACTCCGCCAGCCCTCTCTAGTACCTCCTCCCACCGGCGCGGCTGCAGCTGCCCCAACGGCAGCCGTTGTAACGAAGGGACAACCGGTAGCAGTTAGGAGACACGTCACGTGACTAGTGTCACGTGCACGGTCCAATGTCGCGCGGTGTCGCGATCCCTTAATTTACCCAATTGGGACCCGACGCGTAACGCGTGCCTGAATAAAATCTTGCTTCCCGATTGGGACAATACGGGCCGGTGTATTCTTCCCCCATTACTCCCCGCGGCGCCTGGTGACAACCAGCCACTCTCACGCGCGGTAGTCCTAGCGGTTGTAAAGTAGGACCAGGTAGCAGGCGTCGCGCACGTGACCCGCTCACTAAGTAGTAGGTATTTTGCTGCCATAGTCGAGTTTTTTAACCGTACCGTGTTCTTCATCATCTGCTCCCCTAGACCAGAACACAGCGTAGTGTGCACCCGAACAGTCCCTCCACCGGATCCGCCCGCCCCCACCGACCACCCTCCCCTTTTCTGCCGCCAAAAACCGGCACTGCTTCGCTACTATTCGTTCGGGGAATCGCGTCGTTCATTAGGTGGCCACTGCTAGCTGTTTAGCCATCCATCATGCCCATTACATCGTTAGACGCCGACTCCCAGGGAGACGACGTTCTCTTGAACAACGACTTCTATTCGGCACCAACTCCTGCCAGCCATGTCAACACGCTTCGGAATTCCATCCAGTTCAAACACTCTCCTTCCATGAGTTCTATCCATGCAAAGACGGTAGCAGGGATGAGTCCGAACGAGAAGACTTCGTTTATGAGGGTGTCTCCTTCGATGAAGGCGTTGGAGTCGATTCTTAACGAAAAGTCCCAAGCCACGCCTGTTTCTGCCAAAGATATCGCCAATGATGTTTTGGTGGAAGAAGAAGAAGAAGAAGAAGAAGAGGAGAACGACAACGACGCCCACGCCCACGCCGATCAAGACGTGCTCTTGAGACCGCCTATGCCACCTTCGTTCCACCCGAATAATCCGTTTTCTGAGCCCACCCAGCGAGAATCCACCTATTCGGTTCAATCGTTCGAAACGGCTAAATCGCATAATTCGGTTCCTGATTCCTCTACCGACCATTCCAACAAGAGATCCATTTCCACCATCGAGGAAATGGGCTACACCAACGACGAACACCTGCCTCATTCCCAGCATGCCACGTTTCAACAGTACCAGCAAGTGTCTATGATGAATCCAGAAGCACAAGCAAAAATCTCCGATGGTTCCAGCCAAAGAAACGTAAGTGGAAGCTCGGTCTACACCAGTGGCAGCTCAGTATACACCATGAAGCCACCTGCTGAACGGAAATTGTCCGACCATGACGATACTCTTATTGATGAAAAAAGCCAGATCACCAATCATACTTCAAGCACTAATAGAAGCGATGCCACCATGAGAAACCCTTCTGATTCTTCTGTCAACCATACCAAAAAACCTGGGAAGCCGAAATATATTCACCATCCTAACTCCAAAAATACATTGTCAAATCCTGAGCCATTGGAGTCTCGAACTTCCACCCCTACAACTCCGCCGAGGTACCCCTCTATCCCCGTTTCTGCATCCTCCCCCTCTCTTTCAACTGCGGGAGACTCTACCAGACATCCGCTTTCGAAGCCA
This sequence comes from Suhomyces bribrorum, assembly GCA_030561385.1. Taxonomy (NCBI): domain Eukaryota; kingdom Fungi; phylum Ascomycota; class Pichiomycetes; order Serinales; family Debaryomycetaceae; genus Suhomyces; species Suhomyces bribrorum. The sequence continues at coordinate 7,758 of JAKTXG010000064.1, read as the reverse complement.
GCAATCCACCATCCTTCAATGCCAACGGCATCTCCCATGGCTATGTCTGCACCATCACCGAGGTCAATGCTCGATGTAGATGAGACACCTCGTACAAAAAAGTCACCACATTTGAGGTCCAACTCCAACCTTTCGTTGGGCCATAGTATGAACAATCATGTGGAGAGACCAGTTCCAACAACCCCGAGACATAAACGGTCGAATACCTTGAGTGATCTCACAAATGTATCGAGACCATCTAATGATCAAAAACCTCCGGAAAAGAAGAAATTCAGCTTTAAATCGTTATTCAAGTCGAAATCCAAGAGTCATTCGTTGAGTGAAGAGGCCAAACCAAAGAAATTGAGTTCCAAATCGTATTCTACATCCAATTTGTCGACATTTAAAGATACTGCCAGTATTGCATCTGTCAATGCATTAGATAAAAGTAACAAAAAGTCCAAAAAGAGTAGTGGATCCGAAGCGGGCTCTTCTTTATTGAATGTGTTTAAAAGAAACAAGTCCTCTGAAACTTTGCACAAGTTTTCTCAAAATGATACATGGGTTCCGGGGCCCGAACCACAAGTTCCACCTAAGGTTAATAAAACTCTTAACGAAAGTTCTCAAAGGCCATTACCACCAGCCCCTATTAATGACACCGTTCATAGTCCTCGCTCGTTACCATCTCCTTCAATCAATGTGGGTTCGTTTGCCGAAATTAATAAAACCGATGATATCAACCACAGTAATAAAAAAGCATTCAAATCTAATACTAATATCAACTTCATTAGGGAAGTCACTGATGATGATTATGATCAACTGTCTACAGATGATGAGTTTTACGATGATTATGATTCGGCAAATCTATTAAACAACCCTCCTCAGAAGATTTCGAATACCAGATACGACGAAGAAATGCTGTTGATTTCTAGTCCAATTGCCCCGGAAAAGATAAACGTAGCATTTGGATCTCCATTTGAAGTTAAGTATGATTTGGACAAGACTCCAATCCAAAACCCTAATCCCAAGCCGGTAGCTTTGGCACCACCAAAATCATCGGAAAACTTATCTAATATTATCAATAGTGAAGATGCCAAAGAAGAGAAAAATGAAGATTCTACTGGTGATTCGACTCAATTGTTGGGTGAAGTATTGTTTCCCAAATCATTAAACCCTCAGGAAGTGGAAAGTATTGTATCATTAGAAAGATCTAGATCGATCAAATCGATGAAGTCGATCAAAAGAAACTCATTTATCAATTATAATGGAAGCGATGAAAATATCATTCATCATACAGGGCCTCCACCATCATCTCCACCTCCCAAGACAGGTATGACACGATCCAATAGTATTTTGAAAAACTCGGCTTCTAGAAGAAACTTGAGTCTGGAATTATATACATCTATTGACGCGAAAGTGACTCCTGAAGTTCTGCAACAGGACCATATTGTTCCGGTGGTTAATGTGGAACAGGCCAAGGAGCCATTTCAAAAGGTTCAGCCAGTGGCTTCTACTGAGTATGATAGTACCATTGATAATCATGAGTATCAAGATCTTATTGAGTTCACCGATTTTATTGATGTGGAAAACTTGAGCTTTTCCAATTCGCCTAGCGAAATCAAACCTTCACCCAGACCAGAGGTCGTGGCAAATGTTCCTCCAGCTCCATTTGAATCTACGGTTCCAGCATTATCGCCTTCATCACCTTCACAATCGCCAAAAGAGGAACTGTTGGATTCGAATGTGCCTGTGCCTGTGCCTATGCCATTATCAGCCCCAGCCATCACCAAACAAATTCCTCAACCACAGCTTTCTCCATCACCAGAAATCATTGATTACAAAAAATTGACAAATGATTCTGTTGAGCCTCAATCACCTGTTTCTTTGCATGAAATTGAAGATATCAGTTCCGATACTAATAATGGGTCGAGTCTTATTGAAACGTCTCCAATATTGGAAACAGCTTTCAGGACGCTGAGTTCGCCGTTGATGAATGAAAACGGCACTAGCACCTTCAATAACCGGCCGATTTCGATGTCGTTCCGAGGGTTGAAGGGCCCATCTTTTGGAGGCAAGTTTGCCCAACATAACATCAGAAGTAGTGATTCTCACCAATCGTTCAATATTTCATTTGGTGAAGAAAGTGATACTTCTGGTGGTGTTGGAGGAGGATTTGGATCCAGTGACGAAGACGAGGACCATGTTGAAGAAGAATCGGTGCAATCGCATGTCAGTAACAAGGAAAACCACGGATCAAGTGCCAAAAAGCCCAGCCGATTCGGTGAAGCTATCAAAGACAATTCCATCACCACCTTACCGCCTCCACCTATAGGCAAGGGTCATTCACGAGTGCCATCATTTTCGGACACGGCATCGGCCAATTCCAGTCCTCGGTCGTTTGGATCGATGATCTCACGGAAATGGAAGAAGACCCAGGCCCCAACACCACTGGTATCTCAAAAGACAGCAGGAGGAGTCAGATTTTCGTCAAGAATCATCTTGTATGATACTTATAATGGAGAAGAATACGATAGACATCCCGACACCGCCACCTGTAACCAATTGACTCCGATGTTGGCCCAGCAGATCAAGGACGAATTGAATTCGTTCAAGAGTGAGATGGAGATCCACAGTGAATCCAGATGCTATACCCACTTTTTTTAACTATAGCCAAAAAGGCAAAAAGGCAAAAAGGCAAAAAGGCAAAAAACCAAAAAACCAAAAAACCAAAAACTACAATTCTGTTTCAATTATTTTGCATCAAGCATGAACTTTATTGTTGGTGATATACAACGACGCTAGCGTTTCAGTTCTAATATATACTAATTGGACCCAGCCTGTTGTTTGGCATGTGTAGCATGGGCGCTACGGAAGATTTTATCCAACACTGGGTTATCATTGGCATTGATCCGGGCCACTTCCTTTTCGGGTGTTTGCATCACCACCACCACGTATTGGTTGTTTCTGTGGTCGATGCACGTGTCCTTGGCCCAGGCAGCACCGTCGTACTCCTGGAGGGTGATGGTTGGTGGCTCGTTGTTGACAAATGCTGGATACTGGGACATTAAGCTAAGTTTATATAGAGAAATTGAAAGATTCCTGATTTGAAAGACTTTTTTAAGTATTACTGCATTATGTACAGGAAATGTCATCAAATTGATTTTAAAAGTGAACAAAAAAAAATGTAGATATAGAAAATGAGTACATTATACATTAAATTTGTACATAGTGCATTTTTCCTTTAAAAAAGTGTCAAAAAAATGTCCATAGTTATTCCGGGCCAATATATCTTGCCCGCCTACAAGTTGGTGGACGCCTCTATCCAGAGATACTACCCTTCCAAGGGAGCGGTGGTGTCCCAAATAGGTCAGGGATCCAATAAAATTCCGGTGATTGTGGCTACTATTCTTGGAAAAGTGGTGATTAATGAAATGGAAGATGCGGGAAGTGTCAGGTCGTTTTTGGTGTCGGTGATCCCCAAAAGCAATACTTATCATAACTACGAGCAGGAGTTTCGCGAGTTCCGAGAGTCCAATTCCATCTCCATCAATTTGCCCAAAGAAAACGACGTGGTTTTGGTGAAAATCACTAAAATCTCCACCAGACAGGCCTACTGTGAAATCTTGTCGGTGGAAGGATTTGGCAACGTTCTCCAGGATTCCGGGGTCGGAGCCAACGGCGAATTGGCCCATGGGTCCGTGGCCTACGGCGGAGGGTCTCAGGCTTTTGCTAGCCATCAAACCGTGGCCTCTAGCCAGTCGACCTTGACCACCGCGGTGACCAACGATTTGGGTGAAAATTTCAAGGGTATTATCCGGTCGCAAGATGTGCGGTCTACCGATAGAGACAAGGTGAAGATCATCGATAGTTTCAAGCCTGGAGATATTGTGCGTGCTATAATTATTTCCTTGGGTGACGGGTCCAATTATTACTTGAGTACGGCTCGAAATGACTTGGGAGTGTTGTTTGCGAAGAGTGAGAATGGCAGTGGAGATTTGATGTTTCCTGTAGACTGGCAGACGATGGTGGACCGGACGAGTGGTGTAGTGGAGAGTAGAAAGTGTGCCAAACCATTTATGGACGAAGCTGAAGACGAAAAGCCAGAGGAAAGCAAAGAGTAAGAATATTTTAGAGAACGGAGAGGAACTGAAATATGAAGAAAAAAGAAGGAGAGTTGAATAAAAGAATAAATAATAAGAAATTAAAGATACGAACAAAAAATTAATTATAGAATAAAGATTCAGAAGAGTTCAGTAATAAACAGAGACAAAGAAGTAAAAAGAAGGAAGAACAAGGAGGAGAGTTCAATAAAAGAATAAATAAGAAGATATCAAAGAGTAAGAAGAAGAAAAACTAATTACAGAATAAAGAATGGCAAGAGTTCAATAAAAGAATAAATAATAAGAGATTATAGATTAATAACAAGAAAAATTAATTACAGAATAAAGAATGACAAGAGTTTAGTAATAAAAAGAGATTAAAGAAGTAGAAAGAAGAAAAATCAAGAAGGAGAGCTCAAAATAAAGAATAAATTATAAGAAATTAAAGAATAATAATAATAATAATAATAATTTAAAGAGAATTGAATATAAAGAATAAAGAAAAAAAAACCTCAGGAATAAAATAACAAGATAACGAAAGATTAAAAAGGTAACAATCAAAGAGAAGAGCTCAATTTGAAGAATGAGACGGAAGAGTTCAATAAAAGAATAAATAATAAGAAATTAAAGAGTAAGAAAAAGAAAAATTAATTGCAAATTAAAGAATGAGCCGAGTTCAGTAATCAAAAGAGATTAAAGGAGTAAAAAGAAGAGGAAATTGTAAGAAATTAAAAGTAGTAACAAGAACAATTTAAATAAAAAAGAGCTGAATAGCATTAAAAGATAAGAGAGCTGGACAACGGGAAGAAGTTATGAATAACAGGCGTTCAAAAGAAGTAATCATAAAAATTTATTGCAGAATTAAGAATCGAATAGAATTTATGAATAATTTAATTGAATCTCTAAAAAATAGCAGAACCAAGCAACTGAATTTGGAATTTTTAATTTGGATATTGAGAGAATCAAAGAATCAAATCCCAAGAACAAAACAGAATGAATAATGAAGAGATTTAAAAATGTAATTAATAAATAAGAACAGAATCCAAGAATAACGAACCAAGAAAAAGAATCAAAATAATTAGAATAGTAAAGAAAAAGAAGATCAAACAATTCGAAAATGAACAATCATTCAATATAATAATTAATTATGAAGATCAAATAATCCGAAAATGAAGATTCATTCAGTATTATAATTATTTAAGATCAAAGAATTCCAAAATGAAGAATCATTCAATATGATAATTAATTAAAAAATAAGACATTCACGAAATGAAGAATTAAACAGAATATATTAACCAAGAATTGAAACAAGAAGTGTTGAAGAGAATCAAAGAATAGTTGGAAAACAAAGAACTCAGAAAACTAATGGCTTGAAGAATAAGCTCACAAGAAGAGCAAAGACTAAAATACGAACTCATGATTTAAATTTTCAAAGAACTAAAGAACTAAAGAACTAAAGAACTAAAGAACTAAAGAACTAAAGAAGTAATCAAAAAACCAACAGTACCAAACCAAAACCATCTAATTATATTCATTGGCTTGCTGTGCTTTGCTTGTACAAATAACCCTGGCTGTATAGATTGATGTACGTATATCATATTTATTACCTTCAAACTCTATCATTGAATATCTATGTACCCTGTCAATGGTAGTTTGGCAGTTCTAATCTAACGGATAGTGCAACTCGTCGCCGTCGCCTCTCAAGTCAACCTCAGACAACCCGACTCTGCTGCCAAACTTGGCAAATCTCTCAAGATACTTGGCTTTTTTGGCACTGGTCTCCTCCTCCAACTTTGGCCAATATATATCATGGTTATATTGGAAATTGACCGAACCTCCGAAATCCTTGTCTAGCTGATCATTGGGGACATACCCGGTGAAGGGAGTATCATAAATAATTTTTTCTCTGGTCAAAGGATCAATAAATGGATGAATCATCTTCAAAAACGTCCATCCTATCCATGGAATATTCACCAACAATGCCTTACCCAATCTTTCAGGATAGTGGGTCTGTAAAATATGTAACACCTGTCTAGCAATCGAAAGCGAAGGGATCTTACCCCCCTGGGTGCCCTCTGGCCGATCCTTAAAGTCAATCAATAAAGCAAGCGAATCTTGGCCTGAAGGCATGAAACTGATCACCGTTTCCAACATAAACACCAAGTGGTCTACCTGCTTCTGGCTGGCCTTGGTGTTTTGTGCTCCCGTCTTGAGATACAAGCACGGTCTGGCATCATTATCGAATCCCAACACCACTTCTTTCCCCGTCTCGTTTTCCACCGAAACTGCCAGGAAATTCACCGAATTTTCGCCATCCACAACGTGGCTGACGCCAAACTGTCTTCTCCACGCCAACGTAAGCGTGATTCTGTCAATGGCGTCTTGGGTATGCCATTTGGTCGCCCGAAGGTATCTTAAAAAGCACTCGCGAGTGAGCCAGGACTTTTCATCATTGGTCAATGGCTGATATTTGGTAGTGTCTTTATCCTTATGATTGGCCTCGCTGCTGGGAACCGCCAACTCGGGATCCGTGGCAAAATACCGGTACACTTCGTTGTATTTGTCGGTTTGTTCGTTGGTCAAAGCCACCGGTTCAGGGACCTTGGACCCCGGGCCTGGGACCGCAAATGGGACCGAAACTGGGTCACCGAAATCACTGACGGATGTGGCCGACGACGACACAGCCGATGAGCTCGATTCCTTCTTCAAGAGCTTGTTCAACATGCTTGTAATGGGGGTTTGAAATTTGCTAAAGTGTAGATGAATAAAGATGGCAAATCTACCCGGATTTGAAGTATAGAACGCGCTCGGTATAACTCGCGATGTGCGACCGGCACCGGCTCGAAATAATGCGAATGCGAATATCCGGGGGGGGGGGGGGGGCCTCGTTCATCTCGTATCACAACCGCACCACAAGCCATCATAATGTGTCGCTAACGTAGGGCCATTGTCGCACAAGCTCCAGTGCTATTTTCGGCCATCTTTCTACCAATAATCACCGTCGTCACAAACCTTATTTGGGGCCCCATGGGCCGGCCACCACCGCCCCTTCCGCAGGCTTGTGTCCCCCAGACCTCCCCCCAGACCTCCCCCAAGTACTCTACTAATACTTTTGCGCCGTCGTATTCCCTTTTTCTTCATTCCAGCTTTTTTTTTTTCGCTTCCATTTTGCTTCCTTGTAACACCACCCAAAGAGCGTAGAGCGATGCTCAGTCTCCCCTAAGCTGTGCTGGCCCTGGCCCGCCAATTTCGCAATAGTAGTTTTTTTTCTCTACTGCGCTACTTGTCGCTAATTGACATTTTTTTTTCCTCACTGTTTGTCGCTAGTTGTCGCTAGTTGTCGCTAAATTTCGCTATTTGTCGCTACTTTGGCCACTTTTGACTGTCCTACCTGGCCCGTGATACCCCAGTTGATACCCAAATATTTTTATAATATTTTATGATATTTTATTGTGTTTTCACGTCACCCATAATTCCTTTCAACCATTGCCACCACCTGTTTGGCGCCATACAAAGTGTATGCACATCTCCACTACCATATCGGATCACACCACCGTCTTGGCTTTCTGTCTTTTGCCGTGTTCCACTAATCTCCCGTCTGGGTCGTCTGTTCGTTTGATTAGAGGCTCTCGTCTGCTCCAACCTTGCGCAACGTCCCCCCCCCCCCCCCCCCCCCCCC